>VDFB02235564.1:0-29623 GCA_007258455.2 Sequoia sempervirens | reverse complement strand
AAGGGAAAAGTCTTGTTGTAAATGTGCAAAGTCCTCATGGATGTTAATAACCTTTTCTTGCGAGAGAGACTTGTTTTGATTATCAACATGCATAGGATGGAAAGGGGAAGGCATGGAAGTGGTATTGTTAGGGCCTAATACACCATTGTGCATACCAGGAGTAGGAGCTCATGAGATCCCAAGATCCACAATGAAAGTGCTATCATGGGATGCCATGAGTCTAGAACTTCTCCTCACTAAAGTATTATCAACGGGGTACCAAACACTCATGCAAGTACCACAAAGGAAGGGTGAATGGGAATGCAAGCTAATCTAAGAATGTAAAATTCCAATATTAGAAAATTTGCTAATTGTAATAGAGGTGCAAATACATAAAACAAAAATGTAGGAAAATGCTAGAAACAATGCAAAATTAATGTCTAAAATATGCAGAGGGACTGATTCACCCTGGGTGGCGAATAAGTCCCAAGATGCAATTTTTTTGTATTTTTTAGAATGTTAAGAATAATTTAAATGCCTTTCAGAATGCAAATTTAGACACAAAATGCAAAGTTTTAGTTTTTTCAATGAAATTAAATTCAAGAATGAAAACTAAATGATTTTTTCACTAATGCAAAATGAAAGGTCCTAGAATGCAATAACCAATCAATGTCCTAATTGAATGTCAATGCAAATGAAAAATAGGATGCAAGATATGAATGCAATCAAAAGTTTTCATTTTTTTTTCAAGAATTAGGTTCACCAAAATGTGATAGATTTTAGGAATGTGAAATGCTTGGCTCTCTTCCTAGGGTTTTCCACCTAGAAAGAGAGAGATTAGGGGTTCTAAAATACTTATGCACATTCAAATTAGGATGTATTCAATGTGATATGATGTAAATGAACTAATATAAATGCAATTGACTGATTGAAATGAACTAAACTGAATGCAAAAGTACAATTTAAACTATGTTTGAAAACACATTACGATATGCAAACAACTATGAAAGATGAAGAAATTGAAAGAAATATGTAGAACAGAAGGTACAGGGTCAAATTTGAGTGCACTTGGATGTTGTATGAGCTTTTTGGAGTGTCTGGGATGCTGATGAAATTTTCTAATTTTTCACAATGGGACTCATTCACCAAGGGTGACGAATAAGTCTTCTTACAGTTGGAAGAGTGTCGAGAATTGATTTTTGACAACCAGGAGTTGATTTTTGACAAAATACAGATTTCAGGTGGGACTCATTCGTCAAGGGTGGCAAATCATTCCTCCCTCAGATTTCTGGAAAATCAAGAGACAACACTGCTACTCCAGATCTGACAATGTCTAAATATTAGGTAGTTGGGGTCAATTCTACAGAAAACAGACAAAAAACACTCAAAATGCTTGAAAAGATGATAAGTTGACTTGAAGAGCCTAGTTGACTTGAATTTCACTTTTCAACTACTTTAAACCTGTTAAATCTACAAAACAAAGAAAATCCTTGAATATGCAAATCTGAAGTGATGTCAATGGCCGCTCCAAAATGCTTGAAAGTGCTTGAATTGATGATGCAGAATGCTTGAGTGCTTGAATGACTTAGAAGATTTCTTGAATTATGAATGCTTGAATGAGGAGTTGTAAAATGAGGTTAAAATCACATATTTATACAAATTTTGTGCCTTACTATCCGTTCATACCTCATCACAGACCGACATGAAGTGAATTTGAGTAAAATCCTAAAAGAAATTTTGAAGTATTTTGAATTTGGGGCCAAGGGGGACTCATTCACCACCCTTGGCGAATGAGTCCCACCTAGGACCCAAAACCAAGTTTTGGGAATAATGTTGTGTTTAATGTTGTTTTTTAGGATAGGACCCAAAAATACATTTAATATAAGCATATGAGGGCATAAAGAGATAAAATAGAGCATGAGAAGGGTGTAAATAGTGAAAATATGCCTAGAAAAGAGTGAAATCTTGTTACAAGACTTTACATCACTTCAAAATAGGACTTCTTAATGAATGAAAAGGTGGTTTTTAGGTGAATTGCATTAAATATAGTCTAGAAGAATGTAGAAATGTCTTACAACACTTCACAACACCCTCACAAGATGTCGTTCTTTGAGTTTTAGCACTGAAATAAGCATGTTCAAGCCAAGATACATCATAAAACTAAAGCAACATATTTCCAACACTATGAAAGGAGACCTAAAAGACCATGAAAATGACAAGGGTCCATTTTTCAACTACACAAGGAGGTCCAACAGTCAAGGGGGGATCTAACAGATACTTGGGCATTCAATACCTTTGTGGTTTTGGTTTGATGTCTTTCTAATGAAAGGGAGTCTAGTGTCCTATTTTCATCATCATCTAAGGAAGTCACATCACTATTGTTTGTATCAATTCTCTTATTTTCTTCCACCATGATATCTTCCCTAATAGGAGAGTTTTTAGGAGAACTACAAACTAGATGTTCAAGACATTCAAAGGTTGGTTCTTCTAAAATGACTTCATCACAAGTAAGGGAGTTATCAATGGTTGTATTTTCTTGTTTATCAATGATGGAATTCTCTTGTTCAATAATGTTTTCTCTAGGGGAAGAGAGGAAAATAGGATTCCCATGACTTTCATTGGTTTGATATTCTAACACTAAAGTATCTTCTTCACAACTAGGACATATACAAGGAGAAGAACAAATGTGATTGTCATGATTGTTCATGATTTCATTCTTATTTTCTAGGGTCTCATTCTCTTGTTCTATAACTTCTACTCTAGTAGGAGAGATTTTAGAAGAGGGGAAAACATAAGGTTCATCACATTTTATTGTTAGATTTTGTAAAGTAGCTTTATCACAAATAGGGGAGGCATCAAGAGAAGAAGAATCATGCTTGCCAATGATTGAATCTTTTTTGTTCAAATAGATCTTTCCAAATGTTAGGGACATTAGGAAGGAGATAGATAATGTTATCACTTTCAATCCATGTGTCCTCTTGAAAAATGTGATTTTCATGATTGTTCACGATTGTATCCTCTTTTACTAAAGCATTATTACAATTAGGGGAGGGTTTGAGAGATGAATTTAGACTAATTCAAGTAGTGGCAATGATCTCATCTTATTGTGTCCTAATATCTTCCCAAGGGGGAGGAGAAAAGAGACAATCAAGAATCTCATGATTCTAAATGATTGTATCTTCTTTCACCCAGATACCTTCATCACTAGTAGGAGAGGTATCCGAAGAAGAACAATTATGGTTTTCATGATTTTCAATGCTTGTATCTTCTTGTATCATATCATCCTCACTAATGGGAGAGGTAATAGGGTTTGAGATAGGCAATGTAATATTAAGGATTATGGCAATGGTTTGATCAGATTTCTCTAAGATGTTCTCATAACTATGAAAGATAGTGGAAGGATGGATAACATGTTTCTTAATAACCTCATTGTTGTAATATAAATTGAACTCATAAGAGGGGATGTTTTAATTATGGAACCATATCAAAACAAAATATTGTAAAAGGAAACATAAATTTGTATAGCTTCTGGATTTGATTATGTCCAAAAGTAAGCTATCTAAAGTATACAATGCTTCAAGTAAAGTGAAATGCAATGACCTAAAGTGAAATGTGTAAATGTAATTCTTAGATTCGAAATAAGGTAATCTATTGATTACACTATGCAACAATTAGAAAAAAATGAAATGTTGTAAATGTAAATTTGAAATTAAGAAATTCCATACCAGAACCAAATTAAGCTAGATCTTATGAAATGCATGTAACAAAAACTCAACAAACTCAAATAGTTATTAAATGATGGAAAATTGAAGTACAAAAATGATGTTTTTAATGTTGTAAATGATAGTTTCAGGTCTGATCTGGAACTAATTCTCCCAAAGGGGAATATGATTCCCATTTAAAGTTTTTCATGGGTTCAAACAATGAATAACAGTCACCACAAAATACCCAGAAACTAGGCAAAACAACCTATACTGAGACTAAATCGCCCAGAGGAGTGTATGAGTCCCAAATTAGGGTTTTTGCATTGATTTCAGCAAATTTTGAGTAAATGTTATGTTTTATATTTTGAATGATGTCTAGAATAAGTTCAATTTTAAGTTAAATTCAATGATGCAAGATGCCAAAAATGCAACCTATATGCACTTTCACTAATGTAAGATTTAGAAACCCTAGATGTAAATTGACTAATGTAAACCTAATGTAAAGTTAATGAAAGCTAGATCTAGGACTATGATGCACTCCAAATTAGAAAATAAGGTGTTCTAAAGGCTAGGTTAACCAAAATGAAATGAAGAAAAATTCCACTCTATCATTTAGGGGGATAGAACAACTAATTTTCTCCAAGTTTCATTCAAGGAAACCCTAGAGATCTCAATCCAAGGATATAATGAGGGAAATAGATCTACAATAAGGTGTTCTAGGGTGTGTTGAAAGACAATAAGAGGGTTCACTACCAAGCTAGGGCTTGGAAAAACATGAAAAACTTAACTAGATGACCTAAGAAATGAAACTAAAAATTAGGATAACAAATTGAGAATGAAAAGAGGTGCACCTAGAAGAAAAATGAAGTCAAAAAAATCTTCAAAATCCTAAAATTTTGCTATTTGGAGCTTACTGGGACTCATACGCTAGTCTGGGTGATTTAGTCGTAGACTAGAGTTTTTGTGCCAAAACTAGAATCTGTCAGAGACTGATCTAAATCTCCCGAAACCTGGAAAATGGCAGTACTAGTAATTATACACCACAAGTGGAAATTTAGTCCCAATATGAGGGATTGGATGAAATTCTAGTATTCTCTGGTGATGTCCTGTAACTTCCTTCCTCTCAAATATCTGAGTTGGCAACCCTAATTTGCAACCTGTAGGCGACTTTCCATGATCTTGCAAGTAAGGAGACAACTCTGACAACTTTCTTCAACCTTGTAACTTAGTCTTCAAAGGATCTTCGATCTCTAAACCACTTATATTTTCAATCAAACATGTAGAGAGAGAGAGAGAGAAACTTGTTGATTTTTAGTGGATAGGGGTTTTCCTTGGTCAAACCCTATTTAGGTAATTAAACCTTATGATGAAACAATTAAATATGAAGATGAAACATGAAATATTAAACACAAACAATGATACCTTGAATAATGTCTTTGAATGTAGATTTGCAATCTAACATGAAGTGGCCACGAATAATATAGATCTTGATCTTTAATTAGATGTGGAACAATGCTTGACTTGGATCTTGAATACTACATCACAACACTAGCTCAACAACATGCTTGACTTATTATTCCTTTGACATGATGATATATCTTGAATTTTTGCAACAAATGATGAAGAAATCTTCCCTTGAATGCCTTATAAATGCTCCTATAAACTCTCTTGATGCTCTTGTGTATTCTTAGCATACTTGAATCTTGATTTCTTAGGTTGATATCATGAATGATTAGGTGAAATAATAATTTGAAACCTTGTTTATATAGGCATTCCATCTAACTTACCATTTATTAGATCCTAAATGCTACCATACATGAAATTTGAATTCAAAACCTTGATTTCCTACTTAAAACCCTAAAAAGGGACTAAATGAGACTCTTTCACCACTTGTGGCATATAGGTTCCATCTGGGTGGGACTCATATGCCCAAGGTGGTGTATGGGTCCCACCAGGCCTTTTTAGGTGGAAAATATGTCGAGGAGTTAGAATATTAGGTGTATTTATCAATGATGTCAAGATCTCGGTTGAAATAAGCCTTGTGATGCATAATTAAGGGTTGTAGGGGCCTATTAATGATGATATGAAGGTCATAAATGCAAGAGAGCCCAAAACTTAATGTGAAGGTGTAAATAAATACACTTCACAACACTAAATTAAGGCAAAATCAGTTCAATTTAGCTTCAAAGGACCCTAAACCTAATGTGAATGTGTAAAACACATTACAACACTAGATCAAGGAAACATTAGGTTTATTTTAATGTTAAACATTCCCAAATTAAGTGTGAAAATGTAGAGGGATACATTTTTCTACACTACATCCCTTACAAGGTGTCATTGTTACAAAAAGGGCACCAAGTCCTGGTTTATCAATAGTGCCTAGTGAGTTTTTGAATAGACACTTATGAATATGAGGTGCGGTGTCATATCATGACTAGCGATGTATGTCACTTACTCTTAGCTTGGAGACCATGGTAGTTTTATAGGAATGAAATCTATTATAGAGGATAAAATACTTACACTTTGGAGAAAAAAAGAAGAAAAAAGAGAAAAATAGAAGAAAACATACTCTTACATCATTGGTAACTAAGGAAGAAGAGGTGGAAAGTGGTCTAAGAACATTTCTAGTGACAGGGAATTGTTTTTGAAGGTGATGAAGGGGAAAAACCTATGTTTTGTAATGGTTCTCAAGGTACTACATGTAGATGTCACAACTAGAAGAAGTTGCGTGCATTTAAAATTAAAGGGAATTCTTGAAGAATTTGATGAGATTATGTCCAAGGAATTACCAAAATAACTACCACTTATGAAGAACATTAAACATAAAAATTTGATGCCAAGGTAAAATTTACCCCACAAGGTTGCTTAAATATTGACACTTGTAGAAAATGAAGAGGTGAAAAGGTAGGTGTAGAAACTATTGAAAATATAACTTATTATAGAAAGCCTTAGTCCATGTGTAGTACAAACTATATTACTAGGAAAAAAGTATGGTGAATAGAGGATGTGCATGGAATCAAGAGATATCAACAAAATAAAAAACAGGTATCATTTTACTTTTCAATAATATATGATCTCATGGGTTGTTTGGGGAAAGCTACGTATTTTACAAAAAAATATTTAAAAACTGGGTATCACAAAATTAGGATAAGAGAGGGTGATGAGTGGGAGACTATTTTTAAACCCAAGGAGGGGCTATATTAGTGGTTGGTAATTCCTGTTAGAATTGGCTATGGATGCCAAGATCTAGAGGCCAAATGGAAAGCACAAAAGAGAGAGATGAATATGACAAGAATAAACTGTATTCAATGTCAATGATATGATTGTGTGTTTATAATGAAAGATACCCCTTGGTTATATAGCCAAGGTGATATGCAAGATGTCATAGGATTATGACAAGTGTCTTAATCATATGATATGAGAAAACTAATCACACTTACCTAGGTTCACATGTAGTAGTTGTGAAAGGATAAGATAACAACTAATGACAACTAACACCTTCTAGAAAGACTCCTTCCTATGACCTAAGTAAACTTAACATGTATAAATAAGTCCCCTAGTAATGAATGAACTAGGTACAAGACTTTATTTAGACCAACACCCCCCCTTAAGTGCAACTTAGGGAGTAGCAGATTATTATGCAAATGACACAAAGATGGGTCCTAGCTACTAGGCCATGTTAGGTACCCATGTACATATGCAATGGAAATAAAATGCAATCTCTCACAAACGAAGAAAAGGAGAAAACCCAGTGGGACAAAACTCCTCCCCAAAAGAGAGATGAAATAAAAAATAGAAATTCTCTTAATGATGAATGAGAAGGTAAAAACCCCATGTGAGGAAAAAGACCCCCCATAAGAGAGAAGAAGAAGAGAGACAAAGTAGCCCCCCCTCAATGTTGAGTATCGTGCAATGATGGTAGAATCTCGACATTGAATGCTGAAGATGATCCAATCTCACCGAACAACATTCCTCCCCTTAGGAAGAAACAAAACCATGGATGTATGCAGGATATCAGGAATATGGATGATGTGTGATGATGTCTCTGAAGCATGCTCAAGTGTCTCCATGTCGATGCCAAAATCTGACACACTCCAACAGGCATTCTAGGCCACACAGCTAAAGAGGACAATCCAAAATCTAGTAGAGATAAATGTAGAGCACAATCCAAAGAAAAAAATATCCCCTCTAAAGACAAATAATCCTCCTCCAAATGTTGTCCAAAAGAATCCACACTCATGCCAATCTGTAAAGAATGATCATGTAGAGAATGAACAAGAGGGTCAAGGTGTTCCCTCGCAACAACTGAAGAAGGTTCTTCTCCATCAAAGAGAAGATGAATGTTATCAATCATGTACTCCAAATCTGCAAGATGAGACTCCACAAACAAGTCTAAAATACATATCAAGAAGCCATCCAAAGTAGCCATATCTGGAAAACTATGAATATCCTGCTGCACTGAATCACTAGGAGCCAAAACTATTGAATCACAAGTATCCTTAGGTACAGCAGTAGGTGGAGGAGATAGAATGCATGGCTCAAGTATTGGATCTGATGTGAGACCTCCCAAGTTCAAGAAGCCAAATGTCTCCTTTGAATCATGGTTCATATGATCAACAATCAAAGGAACAATGCCATCATTAGTGTTGGAAATATCTGCCTCAATCCCACAAGCTGAAACCTTTGAAAGGGCCAAGTAGGTGTGTCATCTTTTGTGTTTGGCCAACTAGCACTTTGAATCTTGTTGAACAGTTCAAGTCACTGTGACCTTGCTTCAGTCTCACCGAATGATCCTATCACTATGACATGTTGTGTTCAGTATGACCTCCTATTGAGTGGAGATCTCTAGCCAACAGACCATTCATATCGTATATCGGGGAGACCCTTGGCCGAAAGGCTTACTTTGGTGTGAGGTCCTAGCGAAAGCTAAAGTCTCACCAACAATGTTTTTTGTTGAAGCCATTGGGGAGAGTCTTGGGTGTTCGGTAAGAAGTCTTACCGATAGGAATGTCTCACCGTTAGTATTCACTTAGGGTAACCCAAAGGTCTCGAGAAGAACTCTCAGTGACTAAGTGAAGTCTCACCAAAGGTGGAGGCTTCGGTATGAATTCTCAGCGATTGATGAAGGTCTCACTGATGGGGATACACTGGGAGTCTTCACGGTGACACAAATACTTCAGTATGAAGTCTTAGCGATGGAAAAAAGTCTTGCCGATTGTTGCTTGGTGCTCGGTATGACTTAAGATCTCAGGTTAATGTCTCAATGATAGAGATATGTCTTGGAAATAGATGAGCACTTCAGAGTAACTTTGAACCTCGGTATGATCTCCTGGCGAAAGCGGTATGTCTTGCCAAATGTTGAACATTTTGGTATAACCCTTAATGACTCGGTATGATCTCTTAGAGAAAGATGATTGTCTCACTGAATCAAAAACTCACATCTGTGTGACTTTGAAGCTTCGGTATGATGTTTCACTGATAGTGATAAGTCTTGGCGATAGCTATACATGTGATGATCATTGGTATGAGGTCTTGGCGACATGGCGAAGTCTGAACGATAGCTCTCTGGACTTGATGTAACATCTTGGCGATAAGGATGACTCTTGGCGATTTCAATAGTTAAGTCTTGTGGCATCAGGCAGACACGATTAGTGTCTCACCGACATGCCAACACAGGTTGATCGCTTTCACCGAGAGAAGACCATCCTACGTGGTGAGTCATTGGCCAATCAGAGAAGCTGAATGGGAATCGCTAGCAGTTGGACTTGTGTGGTTGTTACTAAGAGGAAGCTCGACAAACAGGGGTGACATGGTTATACTTAGTGATTGCAGATTGTGATGGGTTTGATGGATCAATAGATTAGTGTGTGGTTGTATGATCATTGGATGAATTCTATTATGTGAAGACTGTAATGTGAATGTTCTGTAACAAGGTTGTTTATGGTGAATGTTGTTGTAAACTGACATCAGAAAGATAAGTGAAATCTCTGTATGTAATCTTTATTACTGTAATACAAAGTGGCTTCTCTTGGTGTGGTGGGTTTTTCTCCCGTAAGGGTTTTCCCACGTAAATCTGGTGTTCATATGTGTTTTTCAAATACTCTGTTTCTATTATCTCTTTCATGTGCATCTTAATTGGACTATAATTGTAAAAAATTAAAAGTGTCTCTACATTCTTCCATGAGGTTTTGACGTTAGGAGAGTTGCTTCCACATCTAGCTTTCCTTCCAAGTGGTATTAGAGCCTAGCTAGTTGTGTTATCCTTGTGGGTACGTTGGGTTTTTTGTGTCAATTTCTATTTAGTGGGAGTCTTGTAGAAGTTTGTCAATTTCTAATTACAGATTGAGATGGCAAGCACGTCAGGAAAGATTGAAATAGAGAAGTTCAATGGAAACAATTTTGAGTTGTGGAAACTCAAAATGGAGGATCTCTTAGTGGATCGTGATCTATGGCTTGCTGTGTATGGAACTAAACCTACAGGCATGAAGCAAGAAGATTGGGACCTTGCAGATAGAAATTCTAAGGGGCTGATAAGGCTCTGTTTGGAAGAATCCATTCTTCTGAATGTGCATGAAGAGAAGACTGTGTCTTCCTTGTGGAAGAGACTTGCATTTATTTATCGGGGGAAGTCTTTGGTGAATAAACTATTCCTGAGGAAGAAGTTGTACACTTTGAGAATGCAAGAAGGAGGGTCTGTTGCTGATCATTTGAACACATTCAATATGCTAATTTCACAGTTAACATCTGTTGGTGTGAAGATTGATGAAGAGGATCGTGTTGATATTGTGTTCTTTGCCAGATTCATGGGATCACTTGGTGATGGCTATTGGGAGTACAACATCTAGTTTCAAGATGTAGGATGTTGTTGCTTCTTTGTTATTAGAAGAGATGAGAAGGAAATCTTTTGAGATGGTGAAGGAGGCCCTTGCTATTAGAGGAAGGTCGAAAGAGAGAGGCAAGAAGAAGGACAAGAAATCTAAATTGAAATCAGAGGGGAGATCAAAGTCTCCTGGCAAGAAGTCCAAGGTGAAGTGCTGGAACTGTGGGCAACCTTCATGTCCCAAAGGATTGTAAAGAGGAGAAGAAGAAGAAGAAGAAGAAGTATTCTTCTGACAATGATTCTTCTCATAGTGATGCAGAAACCTTCATTGCAGCCTTGGCTACGCAGGCATCAGATGACGTTTGGTTGATTGATTCTAGAGCATCTTTCCACATGACATCTCATAGAGAATGGTTTACGAAGTATGAAGAATATGATGGTGGAAAGGTGTACTTGGCAAGTGATTCAACTTTGGAAATTGTTGGCCATGGAAGAGTCAGAATCCAATTCCCTGATGGTAGAGTGAAGGGAATTAATGATGTAATGCATATACCAGGTCTGGCTCGAAACTTACTTTCTATTAGTAAGCTGAATGATATTGGAGTGCAAGTCACCTTCTCTGGAAATGGCTGCAAGATGACTAGAGTCTCAATGGTGCTAGCAAGGGGTGCTCATATTGGTACCTTGTACAAGCTGGATGCACATGATGTTCAATGCAACAGTTTCTCTGTAAAGTTATAGAAGGC
Source organism: Sequoia sempervirens (assembly GCA_007258455.2). Classification (NCBI taxonomy): domain Eukaryota; kingdom Viridiplantae; phylum Streptophyta; class Pinopsida; order Cupressales; family Cupressaceae; genus Sequoia; species Sequoia sempervirens. The sequence goes on along the minus strand of VDFB02235564.1, from coordinate 18,374 downwards.
TACTCATGGAGGAAAAGAGGGAAATGTTCCTAATTGTGTAAACTCTATGGAAGTTAAACTTCCAGTAGAAAAGACTATGCTTTGGCATCATAGGATTGGCCACATTGGTGAGAAAGGTTTAAAAACCTTGAAGAATAAAAGCCTGGTTGAGGGGCTTTAAGATTGTAACCTTGAATTTGAATTATGTGAACATTGTATTTATGGAAAACAATACCGTGTTTCATTTTATTTCAGCCCTCATAAATCTTCTGGTTTGCTAGATTATATTCATTCTGATGTATTTGGTCCAGTGAATGTTCCTTCTTTGTCTAAGTCAAGGTACTATGTATCGTTCATTGATGATTATTCGAGAAGAACATTTGTTTATTTTTTGAAAATTAAATCAGAAGTATTCAGTTGGTTTAAGGAATTTAAGAACCTTGTAGAAAATTAGACTGGAATAAAAATTAAATGCTTAAGGACTGATAATGGTTGTGAATTTTGTTCTAATGATTTCGAGAGGTATTGTAAAGACCATGGGATTAAAATACATAAGACTACACCTTATACTCCACAGCAAAATGGAGTTGTAGAAAGGTTCAATAGGACAGTGATGGAGAGAGCACGAAGTATGCTGAGTAGTGCTAGCTTGGAGGAGAAGTTCTAGGCTGAGGCTATTGCTACTGCATGTTACTTGATTAATCATTCTCCAAATCTTCTCTTGTTGAGAAAACACCTTTGGAAGCGTGGTTTGGTAAGAAGCCCTCTTTAAGAAATATTCATGTTTTTGGTTGTGAGGCATATGCACATGTGCCATATGAGAAAAGATCTAAGTTGGAGAACAAGGTTGTCAAATGTATCTTTATTGGCTATAGTGTTGGCATAAAAGGATACAAGCTTTGGAATCATAATACGGAGAAGGTTGTATACAGTAGAAGTGTAATATTTTGTGAGTTGAAGCCTTCTACCTTGGATCTATAGTCAGAGACAAAGTTAGAAAACAATAAGGATGTAGTTGGAATTCCTCCTACACCAGATAAAGAGGAATTGAAAATTCAAAATGTACATGAAACTGAGGAGAGCTCAAGTAGTTCTGAAAGTTCTGAAGAAGAAGAAGAACCTTAGCCTCAACAAGTGAGGAGGTCAACCTATGAAAGAAAACAACCTGGTAGGTATGGGTTCTCTTTGATAGATTCTACTTGTGCCTATGCTCTAATTTCTAGCACTGATGAGCCTAGGACTGTAAAGGAGGCATTTAAAATGTCTGACTCAGAATCTTGGTTGGAAGCCATGAATGAAGAAATGGCATCATTAGAAAATAATGACACTTGGAGTTTGGTGCCCTTGCCTAAAGGTAGAAAAGCTATTGGTTGCAAATGGGTATTTAAAAAGAAGAATTGTCTGGATGGCAGTGTGGAAAAGTACAAGGAAAGATTGGTTGTGAAGGGTTATTCCTAGGTAGAGGGAATTGATTATGGGGAGATTTTTTTTCCTTTAGCTAAGCTGACATCTATCAGATTTATTTTGTCACTTGCAGCAACGTATGACTTAGAGGTCAAACAGATGGATGTGAAGACAACATTTCTTCATGGTGATCTTGAAGAAGAAATCTATATGTCCCAGCCTAAGCACTTTGTTGAGAAAGGTAAAGAAAAACTGGTTTACAAGTTAAATAAGTCTCTGTATGGGTTAAAGAAGTCACCTAGAATGTGGTACCAGAAATTTGATACTTTTGTATTGTCTTTGGGATTTTTGAGATCAAAATCTGATCATTGTGTCTATTACAAAGCTGAAAGTGATCAAGTTCTTATTATTGCTCTATATGTTGATGATATGTTGTTCATAGGCAATAGTAAGTTGATGATTTTTGATCTTAAGTCCCAGTTGTTTGCTAAGTTTGAAATGAAATATCTTGGTGCAGCAAGGTATATTCTGGGGATGGAGATAACTAGGAACAAGAATAGTAGAAAACTTTGGCTCAGTCAGAGTAAGTATATCAAGACTGTTTTAGAGAGATTTTGCATGAATGATTGCAACCAGCTAGTTGTTCCAGTCTTGTAGGGAACGAAGCTATCTGTTGAAGATTGTCCAAAATCTCCTACTGAGATGGAGGACATGACTAGTGTACCCTATGCTAGTGCGGTTGGCAGTCTCATGTATTTAATGGTCTGTACAAGGCCAGACATTGCCCAAGCAGTGGGAGTTCTTAGTCAGTTTATGGCTAATCCTGGAAGGACACATTGGGATGTTGTAAAGAGAGTTTTCAAATATTTGAAGGGCACTTAAGAGTTTGCTTTGTGTTACCATTGGAACTTGGTTGAATCACATAGGACTCTCAGTATTCAAGGCTATGTGGATTCTGATTGGGCAGGGAACATTGACAGCAGGAGGTCCACCAGTGGATATACTTTCATGTTGAATGGTGGTGCAGTGAGTTGGATGAGTAAGCGGCGGGCTATAGTCACTTTGTCCACTACAGAGGCCAAATACATGGCAGCTACATATGCTTGTAAAGAAGCAGTTTGGTTAAAATGTTTGTGTTCTAACATTGGTTTTAATGCAGGGAAAATAATTATTTTTTGTGACAGTTAGAGTGCAATTTGTTTGGCAAAGAATTCTACTTTCCATGCCAGGATGAAACATATAGATGTACAGTACCACTTTGTACAAGATATGGTGGAGGATGGAAAGGTCAGTTTGGAAAAAGTTGATACTCTAGAGAATGTTGTAGATGCATTCAAAAATCCAGTGAGCACAGACAAGTTCAAGTGGTGTGCCAGTTCGATGGGCCTTAGTGCCCATGATTTTCAGTAGGTTCGGTGTGCCCTAGAGGTGCCTATGTGATCTTTGTCAAGTGGGAGATTGTTGGAAATATGTGCCTCAATCCCACAGGCTGAAACCTCTGAAAGGGCCAAGTCAGTGTGACATCTTTTGTGTCTAGCCAACTAGCAATTTGAATCTTGTTAAATAGTTCAAGTCATTGTGACCTTGCTTCAGTCTCACCGAATGATCCTATCGCGATGACATGTTGTGTTCGGTATGACCTCCTACCGAGTGGAAATCTCTGGCCGATAGGCCATTCATATCGTATATCGGGGAGACCCTTGGCCGAAAGGCTTACTTCAGTGTGAAGTCCCAACAATAGCTAAAGTCTCACCGACAGTGTTTTCTGTTGAAGCCTTCAGGGAGAGTCTTGGGTGTTCGGTAAGAAGTCTTACTCATAGGAATGTCTCACCGATAGTATTCACTTGGGGTAACCCAAAGGTCTCGGGAAGAACTATCAGCGACTAAGTGAAGTCTCGCTGAAGGTGGAGGCTTCGGTATGAAGTCTCAGCGACTGATGAAGGTCTCATTGATGTGGATACAATTGGAGTCTTCGCGGTGACACAAAGACTTTGGTATGAAGTCTTAGTGATGGACAGAAGTCTTGCCGACTATTGCTTTGTGCTCGATATTGTTGATAGTGTTTTTTGCATAGCAACAACTCAGACAGAATATAATATCCTATCTCTCTTGAAAGGTAAATTTCTATCAGCAAGCCTCAAGAGATAACCCCAAGGTCTCTAATGTCAGGTCTTGGCAATGCATAAACAACTCAGTGATAAAATGTGAAAATGCTGGTAATCACAATGGGACCTTACTACAAGCAAAATACTGAATCAATTTTTTCAGATCTAACAATCTGATGATACTTTAATCCTAGATCTAACCCAATAATCAAAGAAATAGAAAAATATAATGGTTTCAAAGATATTTCTAAATCTAATACTACTCCTAAGATTAACAATGAAAATAACCAACACTCGAAATGGACCAATCCTTCAAAACCGATCTCTACTTGACCCAGATAGATCTGCAATCTTACAGAAAATAGTGCAATCTTCTGAGGTGTTAATATTTTCAAATCATGAACATTCATTCAACGACCCTATTGCAATTAAAATGAAAAAATACTCACAAACGAACTAAGCACACTGAATATGAAGTCCAGGCTAACTTTTCAAAGCAACTAACAATCAGTTGGTTGCGAAAAGTATGGACTAAAGGATTGCTGCAACATTCAAGTATCAAATCACAAACATTATTGAATCGAATCTAATATAAATATTAAACTCCTCAAAGCAATTTTAAAGATAGAATAGCAAAACCCATGCAAGACAAGAGAATACAAGTATGGCACAAAATCACAATGTCATTTCTTGCATTCGAATTATCCATTGTAGCAACAATTCTAGCTTCATGTTACAATATTTTCTTGAGAACTACTACTTGCTAACTTGCTCTATTCGCTTCTAACTATTTTGATCTATTCTACTTCTATCTTCTAACCCTTTCTAACTATTTCTAACTATTACAAATGCAGAAAATTTCCAAATATATAGAATCCCCCAGAAAACCTGTCGGTCAAGCAAGAGCCTGCAGCATTAACTGGGCACCATCGACCAGCCAAGAGAAAGTCAAAATGGAATGAAGGAATGCATTAAATGAGCAAACTACACCCAGGTCGGCCAAGGATTCCCAATGCAGCTCAGACCATTACAGGGCGCAATAATGGGGAAGCACAAATCCTGAAGTAGTTGGGCATTAACTGCCTTCCCCTTTGTCTCTATCCCAATCTGGCCCTTCATGAACTCTCAAAAGCATCCCATCCAAGTTGGCCATAGGTGGTAATGGAAAAAGACTAAGTTGTCTTTTAATTGACGCAATATCATCCCTTGATTTCCTTACTAACCTATCCCAATCCACCTTATACGTTAGGTATTTGTCAATAACTACAAGGTAGGTGGCTGCATCATCCAATTGGTGCTCAGAAACAGAACCATCATCCAGTGGCGTGTAAACATCCTGCCACCAATTTCTCAACTATTCCAGACTCAAATATTTGGGAGCAATCTTCCTATGCCCAGTCATGATTTCAAAGAAGGCAATGGAGCCATTATATACACCACTTAGGGTATCATCAATCTGCCTTCTTTGTTTATAAATCTTCTTCAACACCTTCTGCCGAATCTGCAGTGCCTCATACCAGTCCCATGGTTCGACAGCTCTGGAGGAAGGAAGAATTCCATCACTTACCAACCTATCCTAGGTGTATTCCATGATAGCTCTGGTTTTCTGCAGAAGGAGATCCATGTCTTCCTTATCTTTTTCCAACATCGCCTTCAACCAATCAGTTGCCATGATAGCATCCTTCCCAGTTGACAGAATCTCCTTAATAGCTTCATCACCCTTTATTTGCACCCCTTTCAGCCAATTCGTGGTGGCAACAGCGGAAGCTTTCATCTTTTCCAACTCAGTGATGGTCTCCTGAGGTAGAGGATTTGTAGCAGAGGAAGAAGGGTTAATGGAATGTAGTGGTTTCATTAAGTCCGCCAAATATTTCCTAAGATTTTCATTCTCTTTCTTCAACTCATGCTTGGTCTTTATTTCCTTTCTCAGCCTTCCCACAATAACTACACTAGATCCCTCATAATCTTCAATGTCTTGCTTGACTGATGTAGGTCCTAGATTGAAATTTTGAATATTGTAATCCTTTCCAACCACATCATCTTTGTTTTTATCTGGAGTAGGGGTGGCAATGTGAACAACTCTATCATGAGCTTCGTCTCTTTCAATCCTCGAGATCACCCTAGCCGCCTTCTTACCTTTATATTTTCCAATTTTGGCTAGTAGTGCATCCCAATTCAGTGGACTATCTCCCACAACAACTTGTTTTCTCTTTATTTCTTTGTCCACCCAACCAGGGACAGTGGATTCCAATTGCACCTCACTTTGTTTCTCCTCCTACTGATCCTTAGGTGCCTCCTCACTCAAATTTCGTTTATAAGGAGTTTCATCCATCTTATTTTCCTTTTCTTCGGCATGCTCATCTCCATGTATAGGCGAGGGAATCTTCACTATTTCCTCCTCTCGTGGAGGGACTTCTTCAGTTCTGACAGGGGAATCCACATATGCAACCATAGGGGACTGCATTATCTTTTCAATTTCTGCCTCTGCACTATGGAGATCACCTTCATGAAATTCCTCCCCTTCGGTATCCAGATGATCCTCAACATCCTCTGACTCACTAGGCTTGCCTTGAGCTCCATGAGCAGAAGGCACATCATCATGCTGCTCCTCATGAGAAACCACTGGATGGAGATCTACGTTAGGCACACTGTCCCTGAGAGAAGGAGTCCTAGACCTCCTCATATACACCCTGGCCTTCTCCTCCGAACTTTCAACATTTACCACAAGTGGGGCAACTTCTTCCTCCCCAACCTTGGAGCTTGCCTTCTCTAAAATTTTTATGATTCTTCTCCTCTTGGGCACTGGCACATCAACCTCAAGACCCTAATTTTCAGTCCCTTTCTGCTCAAACTTTCTAGTCCTTGTTCTTTGCTTAGCCTTTGGCTTTCTCTATTTTTTTGCTTCCCTGGCCTCTGTTTCTTGCACACCCTTTATCTTGATTTTGAATGGAGAATCCAACTTACCCTTGCCCTTAGGATCCTGCTCGGTAGATTCCTCAGAGGCAGAGTGGGGATCCAAATCTCCCATTAGCGCATAGGTGCATTGTACACCATTATTTTCCAGCTCCCATAGCTTATGCTTTAGCCACATCCTAGTAAATTTGATAATTGGATCTAATAGTTGTTTCAATTCTGTCTTTTCCTCCTTTAACCAATCAACATCACCAATTGGTCTATCTTTTATTGCCTCATAAGCGTGATCCTGGATCAAGTTTCCATCATCTTCCAATTGATCAGGAACTGCCTTTACATTGTACAACCGAACTGACTCAACTAGAATCCAGTTGAATTTCTTCTTCTTGACCTCAAATTCATCACTGTAATTGGCCCAGTAGTCCTTCAAATTCACCTTATGGCAATACTCTTTGCTGGTTTTCTTTTGAGCTTCTCCTGTAATGTCAAATCTGGACCTCTTAGAGTGGAAAAACAAGCCAAGAGTACTCATTTCTTCTTCTGAAGCCTGGGCAGAACCAATGGAAGGACAAACCTCTCCAGTACCAATCCTCAAGGGGAAGTCTCCACCAAATCCAGTCTTATGCTTGTCTTTCTTGACAATAGCATCAAAGTCACAAATCTGTCTAGTTACTTCCAACAATATAATGTGATTAGTGGGATACCTTGGAAGTCTATATGGAGCTCTTTGGCAACCATCAATTTGAATGTAGGAGAAAGTTGGGAAATGAGTAAACCATACCCCATATTTCTTCATGAGTTCCTTGGCTTGATCTGAAATCCTGACATGCTCTACTTCCTGAAGCATTTTGGTGATATACATGGTAAATGCATCATTTTTCCTCCTATAGTTTGAACCTCCCAACTGCAATTGAGGGAAAACCTCGTAGATAATATCCTGTCTGAAAATTCCCTTTGTATCCAATCCTTTGTAGGGATGGAATATTGCAAGTGCATAGACTAGATATGAAGTCATTGTGAAAGTCTTGGTCTGCAACACATTGGATAACTGTTCATGGAGTACTCCACTAATGACCCTTTCCCAATGGTAATTAATCTTCTCTTGTTCCATCCTCATAATCACATGGCACATCCAATTCTCAAACGTACCAGCATTCTTCAATCCAACCACCCTATTGAGAAGAGTGATGGAATCATAATATTCCTTCTTGAACTTTATCCTGAATAGCTGCATGGGTAATTTAGAATAGTGAGATTTAGGCTTCTCCAGCCAAGAATTGATAAATTGTTGTGACCTCATAGTCTGCTCATCGTAGAACTCCTGAGCTGTCCTCATGCTGAATCCCACCACATGAGACCTGTCTGGCATATCAAATGTTTGGGAAATGGAGACAGGGTTGAGATTTGCTACAACCCTCCCATGAGGACCAATTATTCTCTATGTCTTGATCATAGTGCCTGGCACACTGAAGGACCAACTCATAACACTGCACCGCAGAAGGGAAACCAGCTACATGGGACAAGCCTGATTCCATCATCCTTCTAGCCACCAAAGGAGAATCCTTAGCCACCATTCTTTCTTTAAACTCTTCATAATCCCATGATCCAACATTTGTATCAGTCACCTCTGACCAAACTAAAGTGATTTTTCTCTCAGGAATCTTTCTCTTAATGTCCGTTTTAATCCTCTCTGCATCAGACATTGAGGATCTAGCTGCTACCTTGCTAGATTTAGCCTACACTCAACATGGAAATCATAATAAGAACCATAGGAAAGAGGATGTTAATCCATAAGAACACCATTAGAATAAGCCTCATATATTCAAGGTGTTATTAAAACTAATTTGAGATGACCACAACAAAATTTGGGTTTCAAGACCATCCGCGGAATCTGAGCTAGAGAGGAATTTAGGGAAATTCCAAGATGATCGGATTTCAACAGAATAACTAGGAAACACCTACTTAACCATTGAACCTGATCATGATCAATCAATAAATTACACGAGAAATCCAAATATGACATGAAATAATCATTAAATGCATCACAAATCATAAACAAATCCAATTATCTCATGTTCCTCTATATTTCATTAGATTTCAGGGAAATCCGTGAGGGACAGATTTCTGTGAAGGACGAGCCAAGGGTGCAGACTTCAGAAAATCAGAGAGACGCCAAATTTCAAAGAAATCCAGACCCGACGGAAATCCGCGGATAAGTCAAAACTCCAAACCAATCGGTGCAAAAGCATGTACTTCGGCCAAAAATATTTCATTTGGAATGAGGTCACATCAAGTGGGGCATGTCTTGCCGATCGACGATATAGAAAATATATCAATATGACCAAAGGGTAGCCGGGGTAAGGTCCTGGTGAATCCTTTTGTCTCATTGACTTTCAAGGTCTAAGCAAACACTTCGGCCAAACTAAATTTTTTTGATATGAGGTCTCCGCGAAGTTACGGTGTCTTATCGACTGGCGATAGGTTTTAAATTCGGCTAGAGGTCTTGCCAACCACGTAATGTTTCGCCAACATGAAGTCCCATCGGCATAACCTCTTGCCGACAACATGTGGTCTCACCGAAATAAGATCCGACCTCACCAAGAAAGGAAGGCTTCACCATGAAATCTTGGCGACCACTGGTAGTCTCGCCGAAAGCGAAGGTGTCGGCAAGAGTTGTGAGCTCACCGAAAGGTCTTAGTGAAGGATGGATGTCTCAGCAAAGCAAATGACTATTGGTATAAATAATGAAGCCCGCTATGACCTCTTTCTGATTAATTCTTGTCTTGCCGATGGCGTATAAGGAAATACATGTCGATGAGAGACTTTCTTTTGGGGTGAGGTCTCGGCGAATCCTCTTTGTCTCACCGACTTTCAGGGTGAGAAATGATACTGTCACGCCAATCAAATATGAACTTAGGAAGGTTTCTTGGTGAAATACAGGGTGATCGATATGACATCTCCCTGACTTTGAAGGGTCACAATGAAGAAAATCCGGAAGGGACGGAGAGTCACGATTTAACCCAAACACCAAATCAATCATGAATTTCAAAAATTTAACTCAGGACAAGTCAAGAATGGACCTTTTATAGATTTTCTTTACATTCCAGGTCAATTTTAAGATGAAATAACCTGACATGGCACTGCCCTAGGTTTGAAACCCTATTCATCTTCCATTAGCGCACAGGAAAACTCAAAATTCAATTGTTTCAATTGCTAAGTCGTTACTAGGGTTTACTAATTACTCTCAGGCAAGATTCATCAAAATGCAGATAGGAAAATGAGCTCAAGACTCACCTAGGAGATGACAAATAACACAATACCGAACAACCCTAACATGAAATGATCAAATATGTAGGAATTCAAATCCCACAAGCTCTCATAACATCAACGTGCCATTCATAATTCTCAATCAAAGGTAGGGCAATAAAAACATACCATTGTAAAGCAAAAATTGATCCTAGAAATAGCAAATGCGAAGCCCAATGGTTCCCACAAAGAACAGATGTAGGAATGCACAAGAAATCGTCACCTAAATCCATAATTCAAGCCAAAATGTCCCAAATCAGAGTCAATCAATCTCAAGAGAGCACTCCCCAGCTCCAACGACAACAACAATAAGCATGATGGCACAAAAGATCCTAGAAATCAAGTTAAATACATCCTTCAAAGCATGCGTGAAGCCATTAATGCAATCGATAGGACAGTCAGAAAACTCGAGAAGCCAATGATAGGGTGGAATCCGGGAAAATCCGGCCCATGCAGAAATCCGCGAATACAGAAAATCCCCAAACAACAGGGTCCAGCCGAAGTCCAAGCAGGATCTGGGAAAATTCTACCAGGGTGGAAAATCCCAAATCCGGGTAAAAGCCCAAAATTTGTCCAGAACTTAGGATTTTCAATAAATAACTCAGGGGAGACACTTAGGCAATCAAAATAAACTTTAAAGCACATGCTAAGATAAGACAAAACCTCAAAAAAGAAAGGGCCAAGAAACCAAAACTGAAGCGAAAGAGGGTCCCTGCCTTCAGCGGGGCATGTGTGCAAAAACTACACAACAAATGGCGACTTCTGTTGGGAAAATGCTCCAGAGCATTTGATGATGAACAAGAATCAAGAACCTAGAATCTCTAGTTTCAATCTCACCATCAAATAAACAAGTCAAAATGCAAGGATGTAAAGAATCAGAACCAAAGGATAGACCGAACCTTCCATAAACTGAAAATCCAAGTGTGTGCACATGAGTTCATTTCCCTCCTTAAGCTACTACAGAAACCAAGTTCAGTCAAGTTAGGCTAAGTGAGGATTCTAACTTCAAAAGCGACCTAGATAGGGCCTCGCTGCCAGTCAGGCATCCATAGCCCCAACAAGATTATCATTGTGACTCTCCTGAACATAGCTCTATTGCCAGCCAGGCGTCCATAGCCCCGGTAGAGATATTCAGGTACCCCTTATAAGTTGAATTTATTCTTTTGATATTCAATATTTCATTTTTCTTTCTTTTGATATTCTTTATATGTCACTTTCATTTCAACCTGTGAACAATGAAGCTCACACTCAGGGCTGAGAACCATAGTGGTGCTGAAGCAGAAATAAGATTTTTCACTTGATAAAACTTCACAAGGATTCCTGTAGTAACATCAGGATTCTTAAGCTATCTGAGAGATATAAGATTTCAGAGTATTTCAAATTCAAATCAAAGCCGGTGATCAATCTTCTATAAATCTGACATTAAGAGTGTTGGAAATAGTGAAGACTTCAACCATCCTTTCAAGATGCAAGACCAATGTCAACCAAGGAAATACTTAGAACAATTCTAGATAATGATATATTTTCCATGTAGGTGCAACACATCCAGGTGAAAACAGAGAAACCCCTAAAGCAAGAGTAGAGCAAAAAAAACAAAACAAAACAAAAGCAAACCCACAAACCAAACCAAAAGCAAAGAATAAAGGGAAACCTAATCTAACTATATACAAGACAAGAGCTGAAAATAGCTCAAGACTGGAAATAATGCTTTAGATACTACCCATTGATAGGCAGTGGGATATCCTCTCTAGTGAGAGTTTTCAAATGGAAAGCATTATCTCCCAGAATTTCTGAAATCTGGTAAGGGCCAAGCCAAAGTTTATCAAATTTTCCATGCTCTCCCTTACAGTCATGGGATTTATCCTAGTAAAGAACCAAGTCAGAAATACTAAAAGCTTTAACCTTGGCTATTTTATCAAACCATCTCTTGACAACCCCTTGATGTTTAGCAAAGTTTTCTAGGGCTTCGTCTCTCTTTTCCTCAAGGTGTAATAATTCAGCAAGTCTAGCCTCACATTTATCTCCCTCATCATAATAATCATTAATGAACTGCAAGGTGGGGATCTTTAATTGAATGGGAAACACAAGCTCTAATCCATAAACCAGGTGATAGGGTGATATTCCTATGGAAGTCTTATGTCTGGTACGATATGCCGACAGAGCAAATCTAAGTTGGGTATGCCAATCCTTTGGATTTCTTTCTAACAATTTGTGAATAATAGTCAGAAGATTTTTGTTGGATGACTCAGCTAACCCATTGCCCTTAGGGTAATAGTTGGATGTAAATTTAATTATAATCCCATGTTTAAAAGCCCAGTTAGAAAACTTCAAAGATGAAAACACAGGACCATTATCACACACTAAAGACATAGGGCATCCAAAATGGTTAAGAATACCTGATTCGATGAAGCCAATTACTACCTCAAAAGTACAATGCTTGCAAGCAATGGATTCGGTCCATCGTGTAAAATAATCAGTAATGGTAAGGATATACCTATGTCCTATGGAGGAGGGTGGATTGATTGGACCTATGAAGTCCTTTCCCCACTGTGCAAAGGGTTTTACCTCGAATACTAGTTGGAGTGGGAGTGCGGCATACTTCTCCCTGGTGGCTGCAGTCTGGCACACATGGCATGTCCTGACATGATTATGGGTATCTTTGAATAACGTAGGCCAATAGTAACTAGCTCTCATAATCCGGTTTGCTATAGAAGGTGTTGATCCATGGCTCATACCATATCTGTCATGAAACTCCAACATCACTCTTGCAGATTTTTCCTTTCCTAGGCACCTCAAATAAACACCCTCATGATTTTTCTTATACAGGACAACTCCTTTCAACATGAAACTATCACTCTTTAAGCACAATGCCCTTCTTTGTACTGAATTGAGGTGATCAGGGCATCTCTGGGTCAGGAGATAATGAACAATATCATCACACCACTCTCTAGGAGAAACATCCTCTAAATTATAACTCTGAGTTGTAAGTCAGGGCCTGTCTCTACCATCGTCTGTGTAAGCCCTTGCCCTCTTACCAACTTCATGGGTTGAATTTCCATATCATACTCTTATAACATAGTCACCCATTTGGCTTTGTGTTCCCCCAGCTCATTCTGCATCAATAACATCTTAACCGCTGAATCAGGGACTATTGCAAAGATTTTGTTTATGAGGATATAATGCCTGAATTTCTTTATAGCTCTGACTAAGGCATAGGCATGCTTTTCCACACTTGGGTATCTCAACTCTGCATCCTTCAATGGTGCACTCATGAATGCTATGGGGTGCTCATTTCCTTGATCTGACTTTTGAGTTAACATAGCAGCACAGGAATGATCAGAGGAAAACGAATATATATAGAATGGTTTAGCATAGTCTAGACTTACCAAAATAGGAGCTTCAGCAATAGCCCTCTTTATCTCTGCAAATGCTTCTTTTGCTTCTGCATTCCATTCAGCTTTGGCCTCCTGCTTTAACATTGCGTTTAGTGGCTTAACTATTTTTGTGAACCCAGTGATGAACTTCCTCACAAAGTTGATCTTGCCAAAGAATGATTTCATTTCTTTTTTACTAGCAGGCGGTGGAACCTTAAGAATGGCTTCTATGCATTCTGGATCAATTGCAATTCCCTTTTCAAAGAGAACATGTCCCAACAATTTACCTTCTGCTACTCTAAAGATGCATTTCTTTGGATTGAGTGATATTCCAAACTCTCTACATTTCTGAAAAAAATTGCATAAATCTGAGATATGATCACCTCTCTTCTTGGAAAAGACAGTTAGATCATCCATATAAATGATTATGCACTTACCAATTATGTCTTTAAAGGAAATTTCCATTGCTCTTTGGAATGTGGCTCCAACATTAATTAAGCCAAAAGGCATCCTTTTGTAGGTGAAAGTGCCCCACTTGGTGGTGAAGGAAGTCTTGTGCCTATCTTCATACTGCACCATAACTTGGTTATACCTTAAATAACCATCTAAAAATGACATCATCTAAGATCCGTTGACAATCTGGAGCACTTCATCTAGTGAGGGTACTGGATAATTATCCTTCTTTGATGCTCTGTTTAGATTCCTGAAATCCACACATAGCCTGATTTCACCATTTTTCTTTCGTACTGGAACCAGGTTTGCAACCCAAGTAGAGTGTCTGACTGGGAATATTATCCTTACAGACAACAGTTTCTGCACTTCCTTCTGTATTATGGGTTCCAACAAAGCATTGATGGGCCTTTGCCTCTATCTGAAAAGCTTTACTCTTGGATGGAGAGGAATAGTATGGGTTATGATTGATGTATCATAAGTCTTTAAGTCTTCATAACTCCAGGCTATCACATCTAGATATCTATGTAATGCATCAATAATTCCTTGTCTTTCTTCTGGAGTGCACACTTTTCTAATGAGAACATTTTTGACATCCTCCTGAGATCCTACATTATATTTGTCACACTGTCCACTAATAGACTCTTTCCTGGTATCCTGTTCCTGATCTCTGATCTTGTCCAGATCAAAGATCCTTTCTAGTTGCACCATTCCCCTGGGAATTGTGTTGGTATTCAGATTAATTACCCCTTACAAGTCCAACTCAGCTTCTTGAAGTTTAGTTTCATCAATGATTTGAGAAGCAAAGACATCAGTACTAGTAATAAAATCTAATATATGCTTGTTATCTTCAAATACCTGGAAGTTGGTGATATTATCGGGTACTGATGGTACTGGGGTTAGCTCCACAGTAAACTTCTTTAGTCCTAAAAGAGATAGGGGCTGCAAGGTACTTACCACCTGAGCAAGAGAATTAGCTGTTTGGTTCTTATTTCATGGAATCAACTGAATGTTGAAGGCATCAAATACTTCAATGAGGTCCCACACTCGGTGTCTATAGTTAGTCATTCTCCTGTCATGACAATAATATTGTCTCCTGACTTGCTTGACTATTAACTCAGAATCTCCAAAAAATTGCAAGATCTTAACCTTTTTCTTCAATTCCATCAACAGTCCATGCACCAAGGCTTCATATTCGGCTACATTATTTGTACAGTGAAATTGAAGTCTATGAGCATCAAAAAATGTCCTACCTCATGGACTAATTAGCTCGAAAGCTGCCCCAACTCCATTCTTTGAGTTGGAGCCATCAAATTTTAAAGTCCAACAACCAGCAGCTACAGAGTTCCCTGCCTGTTCACTTGCACTGTTACTACTAGATGGTTCTTCAGAAGGCGTTACTCTTTTCTTGTTGGGATCTTCTTAAACATTCAGGATAGCACTTTTGACTGCAGGAGTGGGGTTGATACATTTTTGTATTTGTTCCACTGCAACTTGGCATAAGCAATAGTCCAATTCTGAATGAGAAGCATTATGCACCTTGCACCAATTGGGATAGAGTAGCTCTCCAAAGTTCATTCCCTTTCCCAGCTGAACTTGATCTTCAATGCACTTCATAATGAACTCTTGAAAATTATCTAGCAAACCAAGCTGACTATCTTCCAGACCACTATCATCTTCAGCTGGTTCGATCAGAACTTCAGTACCACTAGATTCTACTGTAAGGTCAACAGGTGTTGTGTGGAACATAAGAACCTCCTCCATATATGGCTCCTCAAGAGGAGCAATAAGAATATAGTTACCCATACTTCTGATACCAAAATTTCAGTAGAGGTTTTCTGATACTCTGTAATCATGTACTTCATTTTGGCTTCTCTTTCAATCCTAATATGGTTTGGGACTCCCTTCCAAGGAAGCCACATATGAGAGTGATAAGTTGAGACATATCCATTCAAGGCCCTGGTAAAATCCCTTCCCAAGATTAGGCCATAAGCATCATGGATGTCAGCCACCTGTATATTGATAACTTGTTGAATTCTAGGATCAGAAGCAATTTGCATATGAATCATATTTATCTCTCCTACAACATTCACTTCAGTCCTATCCAATTGTGTGACTTTCTTTTGTGATTCAGTAGGAGTAATTCCCATAGCTTGACATACACCGAAAGGCATAACATTGGTTGAAGCACCAGAATCCAATAGACAATTATGCAGATTCTTACCAAATATGCGAACAAAAATCAGGAATGGAGGTGTGTCTGTCTTCCCTTGAAACAAAGTTAAGGGAGTATCTACTTGAACAACTTCAGATTTGTCCTTCTCTTTCCCAGTATCTCCAGGGGGCCTATGGACTTGGTCATGAGTCTGATTTTGTCTTCCTACTGACTGAGAACCAGATACTCCATTGACACTCTGGCTAACTGATTTATCTTGTGACATGGAATTTGCATTATAAGATCCTAAGACTGCATTCCTAATGGATGGAACTCTTAAAAAATCAAATGTAGATAGATTTACCTTCAATTTTCAGAGTTCTTCAGCAACATACGTGGCCAATTGTTCTTCATTTAAATCTGTAGGAGTCTCCCTCGGCTATTCCATCATCTTTTCCTTATTTGCATCAACATTTCTTCCTTTTGGTACATCAACATGTCCTGGATCTTGAGATAAGTATTGCTTGGACACCTAAGGCAGTGATGGATTATTGCTAGCATTAGGGTCTGGAGGCGTGTTGAAATTATTCGGTGGGATGGAAGTAGTAAAGGGACCTCCAACCTGTGGGCGCCTATGTGGCAATTCCCTCAAATCATATTTCTTGGCAGGTCTCTGGAAGGTTTGCACTTCTTCAATGTAAGCTTCCTCTTTGACATGAGCTTCTCCTTCATCTCTGGGACCATTATCATTCATTTGATTCTCATAGAATAACTATGTCATTTCATCCCCATTGCATACCTGGTCTGCCTCTTCCCTCAACTGGTCAGATTCTTCTTCGGGTACATTCTCCTCACTTTACGAAAAAGGAGCATGGTTTAATACCAACACCGGTGAATCATAAGGGTTGGATGGTACTATTTCCTGAACACTTGCATTGTTTTCCACTTCATACTGAAATATTGAGGCCATCATTTGGAATTATTGACAGTCTAACTTAGAATGCTGACTAGTCTTGTGGAGCCTACACCACCCTGATAAAGCAGCCTTAGCTAGATATACACCGCTAGGAGGCTTCTCTTGATTAACTGCTTGACTGGCTGACTAATTAACAGGTTGAATAACTGGTTGATCCAATGGGGTGGGGACTCCTCCATTATTGGTCCCTGTGTTCCAAGTCTTGTTCTGCCATGATTGCTACCTTCTCTCGAACCCTTGTCCACCACTTCTGTCAAATTTCTAGCCTGAGGGTTGCCCCTTATCATAGTTATGTCTTCTATCATTATTATACCCTCTGTCATTGTTATATCCCTTGTCATTGCTATATCCTCTGTCTTGGTTATATCCTCTATCATTGTTGTATCCTCTATCATTATTGTATCCTCTATCCTGACGTTGCCCTCTATCAAAGTGTTGTCCTAGTGGATTCTCTCTGTTCTAATTGGACTGCATATTCTCTAAGCAGCTTGCAACTGACTGTTCTGGTTCCTCAAGTAAGTCAGCTCCATATTCAGCTTGTTTATTTGTTCAAAAAATTCATCCAGTCTTTCCTTGTCAGGATTACCATATGGAGGTTGATTCACATTATTCTGGGAATACCCTACTATAGCATTGACATTTAGTGACTAGTTCAAGACTTCAAAATTTTGTAGGTATGAAAGATAACTAGCCTGAGGCTGGATATGTAGAGGTTGATTCACATCTTGCTGAGGGTAACTAATTATGGATGAAACTTTTCCTACAGAAGGTCCTAGGTGAGGGACCAGAGGCAACTGAGGCACCTGATTCATGATTGGAGTATGGTTCACTAGAGCCTGGTTGAGAGCTGGAACTTGTCCAGGGTGAGCAACAGGTCCTAATGAGGGCAGAGGCCCAAACATATGTTGCTTTATATTAGTGCTAACTTTCACAGCCTCTACATATGCATCAAGTAGACTAGCAGGAGGATTATTACTCCACTTCATAAAGGTAGTTGTCAAACTATCAAGTCCCTCATAATAAACTTCAAGAGCAATGGGTTCATCAACAGCATAAGGGGTTTGTAGTCTTGTATAAGCATGATGAAACCTATTGTTGAAAGATCCTATAGGCTCATTAACCTCCCTCTTCACATTAGTGAACTGACAGTAAAGCTCATTAGAACTAATGGGGATTCAAAACTTCTACAAAAAAGCAGCCTCTAACTCAGTCCAATGCTCAATAGACCCAGCAGGAAAATGGTTGTACCAATAGAATGCATCTTCCCCTAGTGAATAAGGAAATAGTCTACATGCTACATCCTCATGGTTTATCCCTCTATCCTTGAGGATAGTCTAAAAGATCCTGATGTGTTCCTCAGTGGTCCTATTTGGATCATTGACATGGAATTTTGAACAAAAGTGTTCAGGGTTTTTGGGCATGACATTGTAAATGGAAAAACTTAATGGAGATGAGTTGGTTGCTAGGAAAGCCGATTGGTGGAGGTGGGGGTGGTAATGGATGCTTTGAAGCTAGCAGAGGTTGTGGGTAGGAATGCCTGAGACTGGAACGGGCCAAATGAAGATGGGAATGAATGGAGATGGGGGTGGATGGGATGATGATGATTATCCCCTTACATTGGTCTTCTTGACCTAAGCGAGAGTCTGGTAATTCCTAAAATTCCTGTCTTTCTCACAGGCGGGACACTGTCCTTCTTGAATCTCTTAGGAGAG
>VDFB02235563.1:0-99070 GCA_007258455.2 Sequoia sempervirens | reverse complement strand
CTTAACTCAAAGAAAGATTAAATGCAAGACCCGTATGTGGGTCCCGCCGGGCGTGCCAGAAATGTATACCTCGATATTTTATGCTACTCTAAATGTGTGAATCTAACTAAGAAACGTAAAAGACAAAACACCAAGGACACCTCAAGATTAGCCAAAAGAGAGTTACAACGAAAAGGAATGCAAATAAAATGAAACACAAACACTTTTACCTCCCTTGTTGTTGAAACTTCTTTGATTGGCCCTTGCTTGGATTGGTTGTGTGCTCCTTAGATGATTGTTTGAATGTCTATAATGCAAGCTTCAATATGCAAAATGATGGACAAAGATGGTTGAATGATTGAAAAAGGCTTGGACAGCATGTAGTTATGAGAGTGTAAAGTGTTGGAAATGCAAAATGACAGCATAAGGGTGCAAGATGGCTAAGTCTTGTAAATGCAAATGGGCAGCATGTGGGTGCTCAAAATGAAAGTGTTGTGGAAATGCCCTTGAGGAGGGGGTATTTATAGAAGAATTTGAATTCTCTAGAGAATTCAAGGGTCAAGATTGATCCAACAAGGCCAAGATGAAGGGCTATGGTGGGTTGAGAACCCATAAGCCCTCACATCTTGACATGTGGAGGGTGAGGTGGACAAGAGGATATGAGGTGGAGATGAGTTGTCAAGAGGGTACATGAGGTGGAGGAAGTACAAGTACCTTGCAAGTACATTGGGAGATGGGAAGAATCTTGGGTGAATAAAAGTGAATTTTAAATTCACAATGATTGGAAGAATCTAGAGGGTAAAAGGTGGGCTCCAAAAAGGTGGGACTTGGTCACATGTGGTGATTGTGACAAGTCCAAGGTTGGTCACATGTGGAGATTGTGACAAGTCCAAGGTTCTAGAAGCCTTGGAAGAATGGAATGTGAATTAAAAATTCACATATAAAGGAGGGGAATCTAGGACAAATAAAAAGGAATTAAAAATTCCTTGGAGAATGATTAGGCTTAATTAATCAATAATTAGAAGATAAATGAGGATTAGAAGCCAACTTGCAAAAGTTGGAGGATGTGACACATCCTAATCAAGGATTAGGCATGTGCACATCCTTAATGAAGGAATTAGGAAATGGATTAGGATTAGATGAAAATGACATGTGAGGAATTAAATAAATATAATATTTATTTAATTTATTTGATGAAAAGAGGATTAAGGAGGGTAAGGTATTTAATTATTAATTAAATACCTTAGGGATTTAGCAGAATTAAAGATATTAATTAAATAATAGTAATATTATTTAATTAACTAGGCTAATAGGATGTTTAGACGAAAAGTGATAAATTTGGATAAATTAAGTGTCCAAATTTGGATGTCTACAATATATTTTCGATTATAATCATTAGGATTATTAATATTTATAATAATCATAATTGTCCAATATTGGCAATTCAATTATAATACTATTTATATATACATTTATATCTAATGATATTTTATTATTTTATCTTAGAAATTGTGTTCCATATTATATGCATATTTTGGGCATTATGAAATGCATCGCATAATATTTATAATTATAATATTGTCTTCTGATAATTATAATGGTATCAAATGTTAATATTTTAAGTATGCCTTGCTAACTTAGTGTTAGTTTCCAAGAACATGACACCCCCCCCTCTCAATTGTCTTGTGAATTCAATAGAGTTTTGTATATTCTTATTATTTTCTTAAAACTTTATTCCATGTTGTCATGTGTTAAATAAAATGAATGTTTTAGTGATGTCTAGTTTAAATAGCAAAAGGAACATTCTTCCATGCAACAGGGCAGCTAACAGAGTAGGAATAATTTGTACCCCATGGTCATAACTTTGCTGCACTTTCTTGGTTTTGATACAAAGAAATTGCTTCCTCTTAACATTTTCTATAGAGCCTCTAGATCATACCAAAAAAGACATTGATACAGTAGCTGAGTTTCTATCTACAGGACCTATCTAAAGATCACTTTGATAGAATCTTGGTCACCATAACCCCTCTATTATTCCCATTCCTATGTATAAATTGAAAACAGGCTGGTTCCAATACCAACATATTCTAGGTTAGAGACATCACGGGGCTTTCTTAAAACTGTATTTCATGTTGCCATGTGTTAAATAAAAATGAATGTTATAGTGATGTCTAGTCTAAGTAGTAAAAGGAACATTCTTCCATGCAACAGGGCAGCTAACAGGGTAGGAACAATTTGTACCCCATGGTCACAACTTTGCTGCACTTTCTTGGTTTTGATACAAAGAAAGCGCTTCCTCTTAACATTTTCTATAAAGCCTCTAGGTCATACACAAAAAAGACATGAGTTTCTATCTACAGGACCTATCTAAAAATCAATTTAATAGAATCTTGGTCACCAGAACCCCTCTATTATTCCCATTCCTATGTATAGATTGAAAACAGGCTGGTTCTGATACGAAATATTCTAGGTTAGAGACATCACAAGGCCTAACTTTTATATCTAACTTATGCTGGCTCTCATCGACTCTAGATTGTGATTCTATCACCACCATCCCAAACAACAGCTCGTCTATAGGTTGTCCAATATAGAACCAGAGATTTATTTGTATAAAGCCTTAAAGATGTCTACCTTACTTGAGATGTGAAGCAGACATTATTGCTTGTTCACATAATAACCATGCTTCTTTAGCCTCTGATATAAAAAGTAGGGAATGGAGATGTTTTGACTCATTTGTTCAGGAGTTATTTCAGCACAGAAGGAGAATACTTGAAATCAAATCTAAAGGAATTTTTATTTTTTGGCTTAACATTTCTTTCTTTCATCCCAAAGTACCCAAAAGCTAAAGGTAGTTAACCCATCCTAAAATCAAGAATATATGATGGTGATGCCTGTTCATGCAGAAGCGCCAGATTAATGCTGCAAGGAGTTGTGTACCAAGATTAGTTTTAACCTTTATTGTAAGATGAGACCATCAGTTTCATAGAATATTGGTTCTCACCCTGTAGATCTTACACACATGCACTTTTTATGATGCCACAGCCGCTCTCCTTCTGAATGAAGTTTGCATCTTGTGTGATCTTATGCATTGTTTCATATTTTCTATTACTTTTTTTAATTGGATTAGGCCCCCAATAGTCTGTGTCATCCCTTTTATTGCATCCAATTGGCCATCTTTAAGAGTCATTCAAGGAAAATAATGATTTATTATCTTCTTTTTCTTCTTTCCATCTGACAATTTACTGATTATGGCAATTGAAATGATTTTGATATAAATCACATAATGGTAATGAAGGATCAATTAAATTACATGAGTATATCAGCTAGGTGAGTAAAGACCATGTTAAAGCATCCCCCAACAAAATAAAGAAAGATTTAAAAAGTGCCAACATGACAGCTTTGTCACAGACAGCAAAAGAAATTAAATTGTTTCTAAGAACTTCTAATCAGGCTAAAACCTAAGGCACGAGAACTTTCTCTTTTTTGATTCACAGGCATCTATTTGGCAGTTCTCTTTTACATTTTGTTCTAAGATAAGCTCTTTGTATATTCCAGACATTAGTAGAATTTAAGAACAAAGATCTCAAATAACAGGTAATAACTGTCTATTGGTCACTCCATTTTGCAGGTATCCAACAAACTTTATTATATGTTGATATCCATCGGCATGTCCGTTTGACATTATACTACATAAGAGTTGTTTGCATGTTGAATGTATTAACAGAATTTAAAGACAGACATGTAGAAAACAGATAACAACTTAACCAATTTTCTCCAAGGGCATTCAATTCAGATTGTTGAATTAAAACTTAGAACTCATCATGAGCACTGCACTCTTTAACCACTGAGGGAAAATTCACTTTTGATGACAAAACAGTTGTAAATGAAAATTCTCCCTTTACATGCAGATACATGGATCATGTTTCTTCTCACTTTCCACTACACTGTCTGTAATTTTTATCCAGGCACCATTTGCTTTTGTATGCATTGCAATGTTGGCAGTAAGGGCAATATATAGCTTACTTGAGATAATAAGAAAAAATTACTGCAATATGGGATGACACCAACAATGAGTGACCCATGCTTATAATATTTGAAGAATTCTTGTGTATTACAGTGGGAAACATTGACAATATTATTATGTAAGCATTGCAACCTAGTGGCTAGAAGACATCAGCACATAATTATCTATGTTAGTCATTACCCTCATGATCAAGATCTCAATAGCTATTGCATGTCCAAGAATAGTATGTTTTCAAAGTTTTTATGAAAGAACGTGAACGATCTGTCTGAATTTTGCTCATGGCTACAGCTTGTATGCTGCTTATAAATAATATTTCTACAGCCTGTAATCTAAAGGAAGGTTAACCATTTGATTGCTTTAAAATCTATAAAGTCTTTATAGTTCTAACAAGAAAATATAATGGAAAAAAGAGACAACAGGTGAGACTAACTATAAAAATTGGTATTCTCCAGTTCTTTTCAAAGGATCACCACTTGGAAGGATTAGAAAACAATGCCAAAATAGGGAAAGCACTTACTGTATATATGGGCAAGTATAATATCCAGTTTTGCAAGTTAGTCCAATGAAAATTTTAAATTCATGTTTATTCTGATAATAAATTGTACTACTTACCATGAGATACATTTTGTACCTTTCAGTCATTGCAGTGAAAGTATTTTAGTTAACAGATGGACATGTTACAGACCTTAGGAGATTGTCCATTGGCCCAATTTATCATGAGGTAGACAAAAGGAATCATATTTGCAAGGACTTGTGGAATAGATCTATGAAGTTGCTATGGGCTTTTAGAACATTTTTCTAGAAGTAATCCCTTATAAAGTCTTTAATGTATGCACTGAAACTTCATTACTCATTTGAAACTTGTAGTTACTTGACATTCAATTTTTAAGTAAGAGATCTGCTCAATATGACAAGTTTTAGACACAAAAATGATCCATAAATTGGATAGTAGCAGCTGCATGAGCAACAACAGTTGTCACTTTCAGTCAAAACTCCCAAAACTTGATTTTCATAGCCATAATCAGTTTTGAAGCCACCAGTCAGTTCTCAGTGCTGAAGTTGACCTTGGGGTGGTAAGATCTGCTCAATATAACAAGTTTTAGGCACAACAATGACCCGTGAATTGGATGGAACTGGAAGCAGTTGCACAAGCAACAAAGCTTGTCACTTTTACTCAAAGCTGCAAAAAAAAAAAATTCCCTTGCCATAATCAGTTTTGAAGCCAACAAGCAGTTCTCAATGTTGAAGATGACCTTAAAGTGGTCAGAACATCTCAGCTAAGTCAGGAAACAGGCGAGTAAATGAAACACTTACATATTCTACAGTTGGCAACAATGCGGCCAGTTCATGCAGGAGGCAATAATGTATTAGACACAACAATGACCCATGAATTGGATGGAACTGGAAGCAGTTGCACGAGCAACAAAGGTTGTCACTTTTAGTCAAAGCTGCAAAAAAAAAAAATCCCTTGCCATAATCAGCTTTGAAGTTTGAAGCCAACAAGCAGTTCTCAATGTTGAAGAGGACCTTGAAGTGGTCAGAACATCTCAGCTAAGTCAGAAAACAGGGGAGCAAATGAAAAACTTACTATTCTACAGTTGGCAACAATGTGGCCAGTTCATGCAGGAGGCAATTATGTAACAACCCAAGCAATTGCATAACCACCCGAGAGGTTTTTTTCCACCATGGCAATTACATAACCACTGGTCTGCAAGAACCAACAGTTTTGTCATTGTGTCTTGTGGGGGAGGGTAATGGCTGGAAATGTTATCTCCTTTCCTCTCCTCCTCCACGACTTTTCATTGGAAAACACCCATTTTGAAGCATGGGGATTATAAAAAAAAGTTGTGAAATTTGTGCAAAGCCAGCATTTGGATAGTTCTTCATGTAATGTTCAAACTTCAGACTTTTGGAAGAGGAAGCTAACAGGGTTTCATGGAGTTGCAAGCCAAAGATGTATGTAGAACTTGGTTGCTCAGAGCCATGAACTCATTTCTTGTCCTAGGGACATTCCTATACGTTTAATTGACTGAATTATAGTGACTGGGGACCTGGTGCAGATCACTATTGTTGGAGTTCTGATCCATTGTAGGTTTTTCCGGGGTAATTCTGTGTTTCTAGTCTTATTTGCTCATTATACCTACTGCTCTTAGTCTTTTGCAGTATTTATATGTTGCCATGGTTGTTGCTATGGTTGTTCCTATGTACTATGTGGATGTTTTGATGCTCTAACATTGACTTCTTCATCCTGTATTGGAAAATTTTGTGTGCTAGAGTGTGAAACTTGTAGGTGAAGAATTGTTAGAGGACTATCCTCATCAGTTCACAGATCAAGAAAAGAAATCACCATGGCTCGTTAATAATTGAACAGCTGATTACTGATTACGTAGTAAATACTGTGTGAACACATACTTGCAAAACACTAAGGGTTCTTGTTCAAGTTCATTGTGGTGAAGAACAGACTAGAAATCTGGGACTGCCCAAGGACAACCTCCAACTCTCGTTATCAATTAACCTGAAAATAATTCATTCCCTTAATAGTAAAATATAAACATTTCCACCAGATACTTATACGTCAATCACAGAAAAAAATACAGAGAAAGAAAAATAATTCAGCATGCTGAACACTTTCATCTCCAGGATACTTGCAAAAACCCAAAATGTTTGAAAACCATTATCCATGTGAAGGAAAACAGTTGATATTTACTGACTATTTGAAGTTCCTTGTCAATTTAGAAGTATCAGAGAAGAAGTGAGAAAGCATGGTTATGCTTGAAATATATGTATCAACCAATATAAATCTTGTGAGCGATCTCAGAATATTTGCCAAGGAAATTCATAATCAACTGAAAATGATCCTGAGCAGTTGGAACTCAATTTAGTAGTTGAGCTAACAAACTCAAAGATGAATTAAGTTGACTGCAATGAATTCAGTTAAGCAATCATTATGAAACCTCATAAACTAGAGTTAAGGTAAATGACCAAAAAAGTGAAGACATGTCACATCTGTATCTATGAAACCCAGTTGCATCATCCCTTTTGTGTTCATGATGATCTCCATCAATTGCTTCATAAATAGACAATCAATGCATTGAAATTCAAACATTTGGATATGAGACATATAAGCAAAACAACATTTAAACATAGAACCAAATAGTTGTATACCTCACACTGCTCAAGAAGCCTAGATTCACAGGCACGCCATGCACAACACCAACTATCTTCATCTTTAAAAGCAAGAACATAGGGACCCTTTGAGGGATCATCTATTTCACCTGCCTGTACAGGAACTCGTAATAAAGGAATAACGGGATCAAATGCAATTGTTGTAGCTGATGGTGAAAGATCTACAGAATTACCATCCTTCATATTTCTTACTTTACCACAAACCCCTAAACAGTGTAAAACAAACAAAATTCTATGAGTAGCAGCTTTCCAACAGAGCAACTGCTATCTATATTTATTATTTACACATCTAGAAGTATATTATATCATCTGTCTCAATCTCTTACCATATTATATTCTATTACATCTTTAAAAATTATCTTTGTCATACCTAATTATGAAAACTAAATCTATATTTATGCCATGGAATGTTTAGAAATGATTTTCAATATATCACACACATAGTCCAAATGATTATATAGGGTTTCTGCAAAGTCCACAAAATTGCAATATAGATTTTTACATGTTTAGTTACATGGTTGATCTTTGTGGTACATTTTGCATAGACATGCTTTTTAGGTTATTCTGAAATTATTGTACTTCAATAGCTTTCACAAATTATAAACTCTTTTTAGTAATATTACTTACAGTAATCCTTATTTGTGTAGTTACAAGGTCAATCTCTGTGTTACATTCTGCATAGGCATGCTTTATATTTTACTCTGAAACTAATCTAAATTCAATAAATTTGTTCAAATTAGATTTTTTTTTGGCAGTATTACTATCCCTTATAATAATTGCAAATTTTTAATCTCATTGTGATAATCAAGCAATTTGTACTTAATAATTTTATACATGCATATATTACACACACATGCATGTATGCATACATACATCCATCTACATATGTACATACAAGAATGCATGTGTGGAAGTTAAACTTCACTATCAAGTTTTTGTCTGCATTTTACTCACAGTAAAAACATATTTTATCTCAATGTTTAAAACAATGCAAAGAATCAGGCATTGATCTGCATGTTCCTATAGGTAATGTGATTGCAATGTTATCTTGTCTAACTAATTAATGGCAGCTGATACCAACAAGAGTAACATGATCTCCTTGTATCTTGTCATACAATGCAATTTCTTGTCTGTTGTGACATACTGTATGGCACCAGAATCCAGGAGCCAACCACCAGAAGATATAAAACATGTAGTTTTGGAAAAAAAAATCTACTAAGCTTCTACCTTCTATTTGGCTACAATGTTTTCAAGTTCTCAAGAAATTTCAAGTATATTCTCAAGATACCCTCAAAGACAGGTACCTTATATGTAGTCATTAAACCCATTGTTTTTAAGGAGATTTGGAGCCCCTGTTTAAGTTTTGTTGACTTACTAAGAAAGTACAACTTCAAACTACCATAGTTCACTGTATGACTTATTTTAAACGAACATCTCCTAAATGCATTTTCTAAGATAAATTAGTCGTAGTGCCTAAAAAGAGGGTATTTTAGCCTCATTGACCTATCTTCATCTGTGTGAAACTGCATTATCCAAAGGGAACTTAAACTTGCTACTTGCTATTGTCATTTGTTGTGCTTTTGAGTCCCCATTTATCTACATCGTTCATTTATGCATATTTTAATACAATTACATTCTTCCCTTCCACTTACACAAATTTACAATCTTGTTGCTTCAGGGTGTTGTTAGCAAGTATTTCTGCTGTTATTGCAGTGCATGAAAAGGTTGTATTTTTGTCTCATGGACCAATCTTCATCCATGTAAAACTGGATCATCCAAATGGCGCTTAAACTTCCTACTTGCTATTGGCATCTGTAATCCTTTTCAATCCCATTTATCCCAGTGCTACCCGGGGACACATCCCCTGCCCTAGTACCCCCATCCCTGTCCCCAAAACATTACGAAGACTCCTCGGAAACTTCCCCCCACCATTGCATCTGACAGTGACTCAAACTTGAGCTCTAATTTTGATACAGACCTGCCAGTTGCATCTGCTGATTAGGGACAGCCATATAATTTCTATGTTTTTGTCATTTTATAGTTGAAACTTGGAGCCTTTGGGCATTTTGTTATAATTCTTATTTAATATGTATGCACATTGACAATGGAAGCATTTGAATTTTGTTAATTTGTTTGTCATTTCTCATGTGAAATCTCAATTCAAGTCTAATGTTATGTATTAATCTTCAAGAATCTACAATATCTATGATGAATGCTTTATCTATGTTATGATATGAATATTTGAAATTTCTCTATATTTTTAAAATTTCCCTATTTTTTAATAGTAGTTCCCTGCCATCCCCTAAAAAATAACTCAAAAGTACCCCAGTACCGGAAACACGTCCCGCTGTCCCCTGCATCCCTGTCCCCGAAACTTGGGGGAGCATAGATTTATCCACATTGTTCATTCGTGAATTTTTTTAATATGATTACATTCTTTCATTCTAATCATGAGAATTTAGAATCTGGTTGCTTCAGAGTGATGCTAGCAAGCACCTTCACTGTTGCTGCACACTATTGAATTCAATCCTAAACTTCCTTCAGTGAAGAGTGCTTCAAGTTGCTACACTGTCTTCCCACCAACCTTATTCCTTGCCCTCTCTTGCATATAAATTGAAAATCTCTACAATGCCAATCCCAATACAATGCAAATATCATAATCAATTTTTGTAATTCTAAGTGAAATATTAAAGCCAGCTACAAACAAACATGATGTCTGATTCTCTACTGGTTAATGGGCATAATCGTTATATTTTACAATTTACTAGAGTGATTTAAAGAGTTTTATGTGCTCAACAATGGAGTATAATAATGTCATATTTGTTCAGATGAGCTTGCTCCATATATAAAAATCATCCAATTCATGCATGCCACCCACAGTATCCCATGCTTGCACGGACGTTAGATGGGCTTGATTGTCTGCAAAATCAAGATAATGCATACAAACAGTTCACTATCTCCCATCTCCCAATTCTTTCTTCTGTCCCTATGATGGGTTTATGCAAAGACCCAAATTAAATGCATGCAAAAACAAAACAAACAGAGAAATATCCCAGCAACAAATATTTTAAATTTTTTGAATGATATTAAAACACACAAATAACAATGAACTTCACTAGACTGATATAACTTACTGGGTGTAACCAGCATGCAAATCCAATGCCTTGATGATCCTGATGATGGTCTACAGCATGTTATACTAACGCCTTGCTGATACTAATGATGCTTGGCAAGATCCTGCTAATACTCTATACCACAAACCACTCTCTGAGGCTTCCGTCCCCAAGGTGATCAGATTAATATGCCTGTAGGTTTCTGTCTCCAAGTGCTAGAGCTGCTGAAAGCAACATCACATTCCAAGGAATGAAATTGAGTTGGTTTCTGATTTTCAAAAGTGTCATTTCATTTTCCTCCCAGCACTTCCTATATGATTCCATCCCTAAATCAGTGGCAGTTAACTGGCAAATCCCTCCCTCAAACAAAAGCAGCTAACTGGCAAGTCTATCCCTCAATTGATGGTGTTAACTGAAAGCAAACCTGCTGAAAGAACTAACTTAAAGTCACTTAAGGAACTGAACTGAAAGGCACAACTGCTGCCTAGCTGAAAGACATAAGCCTCAGCCACTTCCTAACTGAGAGACTCAGCTGCCTTATTCCAAAATGCAACATTAACTGAAAGTAACTACGGCACTGCCTAACTTACTACTCCTGCACTGCTAGTCCACTCACTCAGCTACTGATTAGAAAAGGGGACATTACAAATCCTTCCTCCCCAAATTTTCTTTCCCTCAAGCAAGGCAAGGCTGGGTGATCAAGGATGTTAGCCGACTCCCAATCTGCAGTTGTGCCATGCACAATGCAAGCACTCAAAGATCACAGCCATTAGTCTGTACCTGCCAAAAGAAATTACTCTCTAGATAAAGTTTAACATGTATTGAGAGCAATTCTCAAAGAAGTAGATGCAACAGCTTCCTAGGTTACTTCTATGGTTCATGAGCTTAAAGCAACAAAAATATTGTGGAGTACACAAACAACACAAGAATCAAGTGCCCACATGGGCATGCTGGAAGTTTGACAATGCAAGAAACTCCTCTTGAAATCTTTGTAAATACCATAGTGACTAAATGATAGCATTTAAGAAACAGTTGTACTTGCCAACTTTATTCATACCATTATAAGCTATATACATCATCAACATTCCATCTTTCTTCTTTACTAGAACCACTCAAGATGCAAACAAATGCATGATGTGTCTAATGTGTCCCAATTTTAGTAGTGCCTATATTGTCCACTCTACCACATCCTTGAAAGAATGAGGATGTCAATAAGGAGTCACAATAACAGGTCTTGTCCATAGCTCCAACTTGATAAAATGCTAGAAACCCCCATTTGGTGGAAGTTTTGGAGACATGTCCCCAAACGCAAAAGCATATTTATCTAACAAAACTTGGATATCTAGAGGGCATTCATCCTCCCCCAAATCCATGGTACCTAGTGGTAGGCTCTTAATGATGAAGTTGGCTAACATCCAATTCACCTAGTCCGATCTCAAATGCCCCTCTATTTGGTGAGCTAAAAAATATATTGTATTGGTATATTCATGACAACCCTAATGGTTTCTTTCATCCCTGCTCCATAAAGCTGAGTGTCATCATTTGGTAGTTCTATGTGAACTAACCAAGAAAATGTAGCCATTGGATGCCTAAAACAATGGGAGCTCCACACCATAGTATGGCATAAAATTCATGGGTGATAGTATGCCCATCTAATGCCACCTATAACTAGCAGACAACCTTCTTGCAAGCCAATGAATATTTGTCTACTACCATCACTTCAAATCCTACTAACTATTCCACTTCCAATCGAAAACAAGCTACCATCCCTTGTCCAATGAAGTTATGGGTCGCTCCCCAATCAATAAGTGCCATTATGTGTTGTCCTCCAATCCTCCCCTTAACTTGGAGGGAGTGATACCTTGGTGCTCCTAATAGAGATGCACTAGTAATTGGCCGTTCATCTTCCTCTAGTGCAAAAGACCTTCTATTACAATGTTTGTTGGCAATACCACATCTCCTTCCACATTTTGTCTCTGTGCATAACTCGAACTCTCCCTCATTATCAAAATACACCTCAATCAAATGGACCTATCCTTTCCCCAAGCACCTATATGTCAAGTCCCAAGATCCTTTACAATTAAAGCATAATTGTTTCCTCTACAACTCATTTCGGGTCATGTCTCCTGATTGTTGGTTCCTAGAGGTGCATCTCGTCACCTAATGTCCAATGGCTCAAGAGGGAGTAGCCCCTAATTTCTACAAAAAAGGTTTATAAGAAATTCCCTATTGCTATTGCAATGGCGATCCATAACTCACACTCTTTGAGGTAGACCCTTGGAAAGATATGCCAGGCATAGTAGTTTCCAATGGCATGGCCCTTTTGATAGCCGCTTGCAATGAATCTGGTTCAAAGGCCTTAACTAGGCCTTTGACAAGTTCCTTCAACCATTCCATGAAAAGGAATGTTCTTTGATACATCAAACACCATCACTACTACCCTATGGAAGTCGGCTACATATGCATTCACTAGGCCCTAATGTCATAACTGAGCCAATTCTCTAAATTGAACCTTTGGGTCTTGGCTCTCAAATCTATTGGTCAGCCTCTTGCAAAATTCTTCATAGGCAGTGATAAGGATGTGTGCTTGAGTGACTAAACCATGATACCGCCACTCATGTGCAATCCCCTCCGTGTGAAGGATCGCAAATTTAATTGCTTCCTCCTCATAAATAGGGATCAATGAGAAGTATGTGCTCAATATTTGAATCCAAATTCATGCCGAAGCTCTATTGGATCCATCAAATGAGGGGACGGTCAGTATTCCCCACCTTCTTTGCAAATTTTTATGAAGATTGTTTAGAGTAGGTTTACTTCCATTCTTGGTTCTGGCTTTTGCCTTCAATGTGAAAAAGTTCATAGAGGAAATGTGTACTTGAAATTCAGCACTTTTGGCCCCCTATTCAGCATAGAGAGCATATAACTCCTGCTCCTGCTGTTTGTCCATATCTTCCTCCTGTGACATGACTTTCTTTCTACAAAAACATGACTCTTGGTAATATAGTATCCATTGCTGATTTCACTGAGGTGTTCTGATTTGTTTTTGAAATTGACGATTCCCTTTGTGCGCCAATTCCAGGAGGCATGGTGGTATGATTTGTTTCCTTGGTTTCCTTGCCCTGCATACTCTAGATGAAGAGTTCAATAACTTGTTGCTGCCCTTCCTTTAAGGATTTCATCACATCAAATAATTCATGTCCTTGTGTGGCATTTTCTGCTTCCTTTGTTCCCTCTGCTGATACGTAGTTTCCCTGTCACTTTCCAACGTGTGGTACATATGTCTTAATGATTTGGTTTTTCCTGTTTTTTTAAATTGTTTTGTTTTGTTTTTATAATATACAATTTTAATTTTTGTAACACAGAAAACAATCAAAATTTTCTGTAACTAAAAGTAGGACTGACAAGGAAAACTGAGGCTGCAACCAACCCACATAGCAAGGACTGCTCCTCATGTAAGAATCTTACCAACAACAGACCAATTGCTATCTAGGCATCAACAGCTGAAAACAATCTAGGCCAAATCCCCTTAGAAATCTATTCTTTCCATTGCAGATCACTAGCTGATAGACCTTAATGATCAAAAACCACTTGCCAACTCTCTTCGCGTCGAATATTTACTCATCTGAATATGTTGTCCAAGTGGAAAATAAAACACATCTATACCAAATTAACTTATTTTTAACTCTTGCTTGGTAAATTTATACATTCATCCACCATCATAGGAATGGACCACGTAGAATGCAATGGTGGGCGTGCTCCTCATAAACATGCAGCTGTTGTACCCTGAAGTGTGTAGAGCTAAGCTAATTCTCCAGTGTAACCAGTGTAGTGAAGCTAAAATTTATTAGACAAGTAAGGATTCAGCTTTGAACATGCAAGCTTAGCTTAAGCGGTTTCAAAAGGAAGAGAATTTTTTGCTCTTGGCATTTGATCAACCAAATGATACCTTACTAATCATTACACAATTCGGCAACATCACAAAGTGGTTTATAATTCAACAAAATGTGCAATTCTCCAGCTTATGTTAATAAAACAATTATGTTTCGATTAACATAACCCATTAAAGCAAGACTTCTGAAGTCGAATGAAAACCCCAAAATAAGCATATTCTCGTATTTCTTTCTTTTTTTTCTTAAGTTCTCTATTAATCCTCTTCCCCACTGTTATTATTCATTAAGTGGTGGATTGCGTAAGAGTATATTATCGTTAGCAGGTATTCCAATTTAAACAATTCTGCGTCGACGAACATAACCCATTAAATCTCGAAACATTTTTTCCCCCTCTGAGAATCCTCTTCGCCATATTTAGTGGTGGATCGCGTAGGCGAATTATCGTCAGCATGTCAAGGTTTAAACAAAACCTTTTTCCTTAAAAATATATGCATATTTCGTATTTTATGTAAGGGTTTGTAGGGTTTTTAAGCTGTTTTTTTCAACCTGAGATGAAAAACAAGGTGGCCAGGAAAATTGAAATACCTGCAACAGATGTATTAAGCGTCCTTCAAACTCTTACGTCTCTCTATGCTCTTGCAATTGCAATATACAGAGGTGAAGAGAAAGTAAACAACCAATAGAAAATTTACTCTTTTATTTGCATGTGGATTATTTATTTACAATATATTATAAATATGTGGTCAGACTGAGTATTATTAGTACAATTGGACCCTTTCCTAAATTAATAAATGGAGAACGATTTTATCATTTCGATATTTAAATGGGATTTGTTGTTTTTGTTGTTTTTTTAGTCCCTGTCATGGAAGGAGGACTAGTTTTTAACTGGTAATTAAATTGTGTAAGTCTGACCAATCAAAATCATTAAAATATTGTTCATAAAAATTTGATACAAAGTTTCCAATATTTTAATGATCTAAATTGAAATTTTTCGAGAATAAATTAAATGACATTTGATCTCAGATATAGCCAGATTTTTCTCTATTATGATACCAGACTTACTTCCTCCACTATACATATTGATGTGTATATTTGATTTTTTTTATCAAATATTAATTATTTGGTGTATAAAAGATTGTCAAAGATTTTTATTTACATCAAATTCACTTTCAATTCATTAAATACATAATTATTTAACAATATTAAAATGTAGGGGTTGTGGGCCTAGCTTGATTGGCTAAAGCATTCTATTGCAAGCAAGAGGTCACGATCTATATGATGCATATAGTCTCACATCTTTTAAATAGATATATTTAAGATATCTATACTAATATATATAATAAAATATTTTAATCTATATTTCAATTTATAATTTTAATTAAATTAAAAAAAGAGACCAAATTTGAACGTATATTAAGTTCAATTGCATTTTATATACTTATATGTATTATTGATAGTACTTATATTTAGGTTTATTTTATTTCATGGAACTATGGTAATTAAATTGTGTACTTCTAACCAATCACAATCATTAAAATATTGTTCATAAAAATTTGATACAATAAGATAGTAAACAATATTTCTTCATTTTCAATCAAAGATTGAAAATTATTTATTTGATGTATAAATTATTAACAAGATTTTTATTTACATTTACATGAAATTCACTTCCAATTCATTACATACATAATTATTTAACAATATTAAAATGTAAAACAAACAATAAATCAATTTTATAAATAAAACTAGTAAGAATATATGATAAATTAATAAATTGTTTATTTTAATGTTTTAAAAATAAATAATTAACTACACTTTATTTTATAAAATTATAATAATTTTTTAATTATTAATAGTAAATAAACTTTTTTTATTTTTATGTTTATTAGTTTAATAAAAAAATGATACTTTTAATGTTTTTCAAATTAAATTGATTTATAACTCTTATTACATGAATTAATCAATTATAAAATTATTATTATTATATAATATAATATTTATTTTTTTATTATTAATCAGAGCTTGAATATACAAATATTCTTTTCTAAATATTTGTATTGATAGTATTAATAAACTAGTATAATGTAGTAACTAAAAATTACCAAGTCACATAGTGAAATTGGGAGATATTATGTTTTTACAAAGTAGTGTCAGAACATTTCAATTCAAATCTAAGTGGTGGCACTCTTGGTAGTAAGATACTAAGAATTCAATCCCTTATAAAATCCATATAGATTAATAGATTATTTGTATGATAACTATCATTATTTGATCTATATTATTATGATTGATGGCATGTTAATCAATTTTTTTATTTTTCTAAATCATATTTAAAATCAAGTTAATAAATAGGATTACTATGATATTCATAAGCCTATAACATATATAAACTCTCCCGCAAGGTTTGAGAGAGAGGGTTACTATGATATTCATAAGCTTTCTTTGTGGGGAATGAGAAGTCGGTTCGTAACCAGTTAGGGTTTGAGAGAGAGGCTCTCCCGTAGCCTTGGGACCAAGTCTGCCTCTCCCTAATGAAGTACATGACTCTGGAAGGTAGATACAAAACCTACTATTTCTATCACTTCCCTCTTTTAAATCACCTCCGGCACAAAATTTTGTTAAGCTTTCCTTTTTTCCTTCTTAAGGATTTAGAGAGCTCTATTGAAAAATGCATTGAGGCTCCTAGCCTAAACCTTGAGGATACTCCTCCCCTGTTGCTCCACCAAGGCCTCATTATGAGGCTCTACCACTTCCATCTTATGTTATGCCCGCCCAAACCCATTTTTGTTGTCTGTGTTGAGGAAATTGAACCTCCAATTGTGGCCAATATATCCTCGACCGAGTCCAAAGGTCCCATCAGGAAAACCCATCAGGTTTCTGCTGAAACTCATAAGCCTAAACCTTCTACTAAGAAGCTTAAGAGGAAAGTGAGAATTGCCTAGACTAGTGTTGCGGCTAGTCTTTGTGAGCTCAAGTCGACCCCTGCCAAGACTGTTAGCAAACCTACCCCAAAGAAGAAAGTTAAGGATGATGTGAAGGGTTTGATGGAGCCTCCGACCAGGGACGGCAGAGGTAAAAATGTTGTGGGTAGGGACTCTAAGGGGGACACGGTGGTCGCGGCTACGGTGGTGACTGGTGGCGATACCATCATCAGGAGGTCTTATAGGCTGGATAAGAATAACAAGAAAGTGTTGGTTAATTACATGGATACAGAAGAGGAGCGGTCTGACAACAAAGATTGTAGGGACAAGGAGGAGTATGTTGGAGGGCCCCACACCATTCCTGATATTAGTAAAGTGCATAAAGAGAACTCGACATCCCAGTCTTCAAACCTTCTGGACATGGAGCGTGTTGATACTGTGAAGGCTACGGATTATGGGGAGGAGCTTCGTGTGCTGCAGGAAAGAATGGAAAAGATGGACAAGAAATTCAGTGGCTTGACTCGTTTCACTGTCAAGCTAGTCCACTATGTTACCAGCACCCATTATGTTGTGATGAAGGACAAAATGGACAAGAAGAATGCTAAAGAAGGCCAGGAATGGGTTGGGGATGATGTTGTTAATCTCCTTTCTAAGAACTAGGAAAATGCCAGTTAGTCTATTGTTGTTGTGTTGTATGTTTGTCTACTATTGATCTAATGTGTATGTTTTTTGGCTTGGTCTTTAATGTTTTTTGGAATTGATCTTTTTTGGCCCTATTGGCTCTCCATGTAAAGGGTACAACACCTTGTAAATGTTGCTTACCGTATCAAAAAACATATATAAACTCTTTCCTCTTTTACTCTTTTTTTGTTGTCACTTATTAGGGAAATTTAGTTTATCAAAGTGAAGAATTAAATTATTCAAGAGGGAATGAATGGTAGTGACATTTATTTGTATAATAAGAGTATTAGTTACTCATTGACTTTATTTTGGAAGATTTATCATTAAGTAATTTGTATGAATATTTCATGGAATTCTTCCTTTATTCATATATTTATAGAAGTATAAGGTTAAGATGCTTGGTGGTTAGGTGTAATCACTGCAAAAAGTGTTATGTTAACTCATGGTTTTGCTACTTTAGGTCAAATACAACAATCTACAATGTTAATACCTACTTGATAATGTCATTGGTTAATTATGTATGCAAGTATCATGTTTCTTAGTTATGCAACTATTTTATGTAGATCCCTACTTATAGACATGTAAAATTGACCTAGCACCTATCACACATCCTATATGACATTTTCTCATCATCAAAATCATTATCACCTAATATCACTGCATTTCACATCAATTGCATCAAAAACCCTAATTTCCTCTATTAAATGAATAATATTACATTATTTAATTAATTCACTTTTTCATCATTTTCAACTAATTAAATAAATTTTATTCATTTAATAAAATCCCAATCTAACTTTATTCCTTTTGATTAATTAAATAACATCAATTATTTAATTGTCGCTCATTTACCTTATTCCCCTAAATCAATTAAATTATTGCCACTTCATAGTTTAATTGAATCACTTTCCCCTAAACTAGAATAATTAAATAAATTATTCAATCATCATTCAAAAAGGTTAAAACAAACAAATACAGCTTTGTTTTCAAAATTCAAACATGACTTGCACATTCAACTCAAAAAGATTAATTAATTAAATCAATTAATTAATTATCCTCACCCACTTTCATGATTGAAAATTACTGTTGACGTCCCAAATGGCACAACAACATGCAAACAGAATATTGCTACTATGTTTCTCCTGAAAGAGAAAGATGATCACATGGATATCTTAGCTCCCAAGGTCTATGTAGTTGGTTCTCAACTGTGTTGATGTCCCTCAGTGGTCAATGTAACAGTAATGTTCAAGGAGCCTACTGGTGTTGAGCTTTTGGATTGTTTTGAGTTAAACATAAATTCAAACCTACTCTAACTGGGGTTTTAAATAAACAGAAAAAGATGGATTAGCACTTTGGAATAGAAAAGAACAATAATTCATCCAAATTAACCAGACCTGTTGCCTTTCAAGGAATTCCTAACTAAAACTATAGAACAAACTTAACTTGTGACTAACACACAATTTCATTCATTCACAGTGCTGATTTCAACAACAGATTGTAAGTTACCATTCAAACAAAACATAAAATCAAACTCATTCTTTGAAAGCTTCTCAAATTAGATGATCAACTCTAGACAAACACCATTCTGAAACACAACATGAAGTAGATTAAGATCTAGTTGCTTCTACTGTCAATGAGAGAGATAAGCAACATTTACAAATCTGGCACAATCACCAATGTACAAAAAATTTGTGGCTCCAAATTGTTTCCATTTACACTAAGAAAGTTGAAAGATACATTAGTCTATTTGGAATCTAGCTCCTACTTAGGAAGATAAAAGAAGCTCCTATTACAAAGAATCAGGATCAGCTTCTATCCCCTCTATTCCTATTCTACTGACTACTAATTAGAAGTTCTCTACA
The DNA here is from genome assembly GCA_007258455.2 of Sequoia sempervirens. Classification (NCBI taxonomy): domain Eukaryota; kingdom Viridiplantae; phylum Streptophyta; class Pinopsida; order Cupressales; family Cupressaceae; genus Sequoia; species Sequoia sempervirens. Next base: position 79,414 of record VDFB02235563.1, on the reverse strand, counting down.
AGTTCTAGCCTTTACAAAGAGGCAAGAATGCCTTATATACAGAATGCAACAAAAAGAATGTGTTGTCCTCCTATATTAGGGATTACAAAATATCTGCAGATTGTAGGAGATTCGATTCTCAGATCTTTTGAAGAAATTCGGTTGTGCATTCAATGTGAATCCTCGTTGTCCATGCTGATGAAAGATTTGTGGGAAAGATCTGTAGATCTTTTGTTGCTGCAGCATTAACTCTTCTGTCTCTGTGTCCATCTTTGAACTCTCTTGCAGTCTGCCTTGAATGCTCAAAATATCATCATTAATACTAATCCACCATTTTTCCAATAGTCACTACAACTGTCCCTGTGACTCATAGTTCCTTCTTTCCTTCGGCCTTTCTTCATGCTCTGGACCTTTCTATCCGTTGACCACTTTTGGAAGCACCATTGGGCCTTCCTGTAGATCTTTTTATTTCGCTCTAGTCGATCCCTTGCCATCTATTCTCAGAAAGAGTCCATCTGGTTTGCATTTTGTTGGTCTTCCACAGGGGCGGTCAATTGATCAAACTGTCGCAGGTCAGCCCTCTTAGCTCCTCCTGATTGGTTAGACATTCACCACGCCAGATTCTCGGGTAGTCAAAGGTGGTTCGAATGGCATTGCATGTTGGTGAGACACTCATCGTGTCTCCCCGATGCGATTATATCGCTTCTAGCAACCATCGGCGTAGCATAAGACAGTCGGTGAGACCTTTCGGCAAGCTACAGAAGTTATACCAAACTCAAAAAGACCATCGAGAAGACTCCTTACTGTCAGCCAGAGGCTATGGTGAGTTATCCTTAGTTATACCGATGCCTCCTCCACTGGGAAACCCATCACTGTCGGTAAGACCTTCAACGAACTCCTTTTCATTCTCGTCAAGCCCACCTTCTCCCTCTACGAGCTCGACCTCTTTTCCTTTCGGCGTGACTTTCTTCCTTCACCAAGACCTTTTGTCGAAGGTACGATCCTTGGCCGAGCTCCATTTCCTTTCGGTGGGACCCTACTTCATGTCAGCATGACCTTCACTTGTCGTCGTGACCTCATAGCGACGCCCCCTCATTTGTTTGGAGTCTCCCTGAATTCCTCTTGTTGACCTTCTTGCACCAACTTCTCTTTTTGTTTCGGCGTGACCTTCATGAGTGGGTGAGACATTACACCAAGTCCCATATCCTTCGATGAGCTCATCTTTCTTCTCCCCGAGGGGATACCTTGTTAGCGTGACATTTCTTAGTCGCTGAGACCTCTTACCAAAGCCACCCGTTTCGCCGCTGTCGCTTTACTTCGGCAAGAGTTCACCCCGTCGGTGAGACATCTTTCCGAACTCACTTTTCTCTCGATGAGCTTCCTCCATGTCGCTGAGACTCTCTTCGGTCGGCGAGACTTTACACTGATCGAAGCTTCCTTTTGTCGAATTCTACTGTCGCCAAGACCTCGCTGTAGTCACATCGATGCATTTTCTTTGTTCCACATATGTCGCCATAGCATTCTCTTGTCGGGGAGATGTCCTATAGAAACCTCATGTCTCGGCGAAAGCCTCCACATGTTCTTTCTTTGGTCGCCGAGACTTATTAATTCTCTCACCGAAAACCACTGATAGAATCCCTCGCGCCATGTCGGTGTGACTGGAGTCATTTAGTGAGATGCTATTCCAATGCAGTTGAGTCTTGCTGAAGTGTTTACTTCCTGGCGGTCGGTAAGACATTGCAGACTCGCTGAGACTTTATATCGACGAACAAATCTCTCCGCGAAGTGCTTGTTTGTTGTGTGGTAGTTGGTGAGACTTCACAGATTCGCCAAGACTCCTTGGCGAAGGGAAAACCCTTCACCGATATACAAATCCCTTTGTCGCCGGTCGGTGAGACCCAAGGATCTCGCCGAGACTTTATACCGAAGGAAACCCCTCATGCCAATAGGAAACTCCATGTCACCGGGACGATGACCCTTATCTTGCCAATATATGCCTGCTTATGAATTCCACTCACTATAACATCCCTGGGGTCTTGCCGATAGGCAACACAGACGCAGATCGTCAAAATGCACTAGTAGTCGGCAAGACATCTGCAAGGTCTTGCCAACTTTCTTCTTAGAGGAGAATTGTGACCAACTAGACTGAGGAATGAAATCCAACTGAGCCCCGTTGGCTCATGTGTAGGATTCAATCCTGCATTCAACAAAGAAAACCATAGTAAAGATCACATAAACATAAGTTAAATAAGAAAAATCATCATTGAAATGAATCCTATGTTAGTAAGGTGTCGTTAAATCTTCAAACAAAATGATCATACAAGCAGTTCGGGTTTCAGGTTGACCTGCGGAATCCAAGCTAGGGAGGACTTTCGGAGAATTCTGAGTCAGGCAGATTCCAGCGGAATAAACATGAAAACACCCATTAGAAACTTAATCCGATCATTCTCAATCAAGGAACAACATGTGAGATCTCAAAATAGCATCAATTAATCATAAAATGCAGCATCATTTATTAATTAGCCTTACTACTCCATACTTCTTCACATTTCACCAGATTCCAGGGAAATCTGTGCGAGATGGATTTCGGCGAAGGAGAAGACATTCTGGAAAACCTGAAACAAATAGGAACAATGAACTTCAGGAAAATCTAGAGGAGAAAGAAATCCACGAAGAAGGAAACATTCCTCAGAGGCCTCGGGGATTTCGGGAAAATCCAGTCCAACCGGAATTCCACGAAAACCAAAAATCCCTGAACAACAACATTTGGCCGGAGCTCGAGTGAGATCCGGGAAAATACGGATTGGGTGGAAAATCCCAAACTCAGGAGAAAACCCGAATTCCAACTGAGGCAGAACCAAACTTTGACAAAACCAGAAGACAAACTCAGGTAGAAAACCAGAAGAACCACCAAGGGGAATTAAGTAACCAAAAAGAGAAGGGGGACCCATTTTGATCCAAATCAAAATGGGGGTGGTTACGCAAGGCATAACAAATGGTGACTCGGCTGGGAAAATGGTTTAACCATTTTCATGAATCTGAAGGATTCCGCTACCCAAAACTCTTGGTTCATGAACATCACAACTCCAGTTGGGTCAGTTTTAGAAGCAAAGTTGAGCTAGAATCTTAAATGTAAGTCAATCAATGGCTACCCCCTGAATCAATGTGTGTGCTTGATTGTGCATCACTCTCTTATGAAGTTTTTCTCATCTTTTGGACAACAATGTGTAAGATTTGAGCTACATGAGTTGATTTCCTTTGGCTGTTATGCAATGATATCCTGGGCATTGCTCCATTGCTAGTCAAGCATCCATAGCCTCAACGGAGATACCTCTAGTTTCCTCACAACATTGCTCTAATGCTAGCCAGGTGTCCATAGCCTCGGTAGAGATACTGGAATCACCCATTCATATTGAATCCTTTTCTCTTTAGGTACTTTTTTTAGATCTTTTCTATTTTCTCATGAAGTTCTAGATATTCATTTAATTCTCTTTTTCAATATGTCATATGTTTAACACCTGATCTAAGTTGAAAACTACCATGGACCTCATGACAGCACCTGAAAAATTGGATTTTTCACTCAAATCTTACAATACTGTTGTTCTAGGACAAATGTACCATTACAAGAGGAGATGATCTTATTGATTTGTGAAAGATTCAAAGGAGCTAATGAAGGCTACTTACTTTGCACCTTGTTTTCAAGACGTTCCACAGCTCTTATTGAAAACAAGCATGAAACAATGAATTGAGGACAAAATCATTCAATCAGAAAACCTAAAAATATCTAAACCACTTCTCTCCTAATGACCAGAGTATGCTTCAGATAACAACCCACTACTTAAAGATGGGAAAGAACAGGTAAACCCCCAAAGCACAAAACAAAGCAAAAACAAAAGAACAAAAGAAACAAAAGAAAAAAAGAAAGGACAAACAAACAAACAACAAATTATTTACAAACAGACAGAATATTTACAAACAAAACCACAAACTATTTACAAACAAAAAAACAAGAGGACAGGAAAAGGAAAAAAGAGAAAACGAAGGAAAACTAACTAAACCAAAAACTAACACTAACCTATCCTAATCCTAAACTAACTCAAAAGCTAAGCTTTACAAACATAAAACTGTAAAAATTTATACATTGACTTGACTGATTTTTCATTATGTGCAGCAATCTTAACTTACTAGGCACAGTTCTAAGCCTAGCAAATTTATCTTTATACTCAAAAATATAAAGTTTATAGGCAATAAGTTCATTCTAAGGGCATAATGCTTGAAATATTATCAACTGTGGGTTCTCAGTTTTGTCATGATTTACCCATAGACATGTTTTACTATCCCCAACACCATAATCAAACTAAAGATTATTAAAACACAGAGGATAATGAAAGGACACCACCTAATTCTGAAGATTTCTAGTTACCAATGTAGGCTTGTGTTGTATGGTCTCCTCCTCACAAGGTCTCAGCTCATGGAACACCACTGAATCAAGGTTCGGCTTGCAGCCAGGATATTCACTCACCAGTGTCTCTATATTCATCTCGGGCACGGAGTCAAAATTTTTTTGAATTTCTTGAGATGGAGTCTCACTTTGAACATTCTCTTGAAACATGTCGCCCCCAAGGGTTTGAGAATCTGCTTCCAATTTATCACCATTGATGTTAGGGCTACTTGCACATGGTGAACAAGGATTTCCTTCAACCTCACTTGAATGCATGGAGTCAAAGTCAGGATAGCACTTTCTCAATTTAAATTCATGCACCTCATCAGCAAGGACATGCCACTTAGCATCAAATTCATCGATGTTAAGAACAAATTGATTAGTGGATATTAAGCAAGGACTTTCTTCAAACAACACATTTGAGCAATCAGAATAAAAATCAAGAAAATACTCCCTTGTCTCATTCTCTTCGTTATGTTGAAGAGGTTCAACTTCTGAGATAGCCCCTTGGTTGCTTTCATGGCATTCCTCTGCTTCATCTAAATGTACTCCGTCATGAACTTCTTCAGGGAACAATTGACTGATCTGCACATCTACTTGAATTTTTTCCCTTAAAATTTCATGCTGACATTTAAGTCCTTGTCTTTGACCAAAAGATTCATTGGCAATCTCATTTTGAAGCATGTCACCTGTTTCAATCCGCCCACCACTTAAATCAGCAGTCATTTTCTTGCGCTAACCCACCAAAGGGTGTTTCCTCCTCTTCATTGGGGGGATAGGTACTCCAAGGATCCTCCATAAGTATTCCTTCAATAGTGATCTGATGTATGAAATATAACTCCATTCTACCCAAGAAAACATGGCATTCCATCTGAGAATGTTGATTAGTTTGATGTATCCTACATCCACTTGGCCCAACAAGTTCTGATAGTTTCAGACCTCCCAGCTCTTCTAATTTCTCCCTTATTCAATTTTGTGCATGTGGTATATCTAGCCAACATGAGCCATGTTCTTTTGTCCATTCCTCATCACCCTGATTCTCATCTTGGTCAGAAGAGTTTACCTCATCTCCTTCACAGCCATCTCTAGTACTAGCGCTCTCAACAAAGCTAGATTCGATCTTGAGATTTCCATTATGCTCTGGATTTACATCCCTTTCATGCTTTTCACCAAACAAGTCATCAAAATTATATTCTGGTGAATCAAATGTTTTATTCATGACTTCATTGTGATGTAATGGACCATGCTTTGGAACATGACTGAAAAGAGATGATATGGTTATAACTTCATTATCGAGTGAAGTACTCAACTCTGTGATTGGATTTTGCAGGGATGAGTTCTCCCAATGGTCTTGTGTGCGATTGACCTGATATTGGGTGTCGGAGAATGTGGTGCTTGGAACCTTAGGAAGGTCGTAGCTGCTTGGTGAGAATGATTGCATCTTGGCAAGGATGGTGGGTGAAGCAGCATAAGGCTGCAGATGATGGTAGTTTGTAAGCACAAGAGGATTATAACCCTGAGTTTGGCTATCTGAATTTCTAGTGTCACATCCAAATTGTGCCAATAAGAGAGTTGTTTTCAATACCTCATGCAAGGATGTAGCCTCACCACAACCTCTGAATTTGGTTGCAAATGAGGGGTTTAAACCCCAATAGTAATGTTCTATCAGCATATAATCATCAACAACCAAATCTAAGGATTGAACCCTTTGATACATAAACAAGAATTTGTGATTAAATTGATCAATGAGTTCTAATGGTATCCTTTTTGTAGTTGAAAATTCATGTAAGGGGTGTAGTGCATGAGGATCAAACTGTTCTAAAAATAAGATTTCCAGTTCTCTCCATGAACAAATAGATTCTGGTGACAGATTATCATACCATTGCCTGGCTGAACCTTGAAGTGTTCTGAGGAACAATTGACAGACGACATCCTCATGCTGAACCTAGAGAAAAGTAAGTACACGCCTGCAAGTTTCGACATGTTCAGAAGCATTTTTCCCGTTGTTAGGGAAAAATAATGGAAGCTGATCATACAGGTGATCAGGGACTTCATGGAAAAATCTTGGTATATACAAAGGGCTACCCATTAGAGCTGGGTTTTCCAAGACCTGGCCCACTCCAACTCACAACGATCCACAATTACTCATAGGGTCCTCCTTCTAGTGCCATTCTCTGTTGACATCCCAAATGGCACAACAACATGCAAACATAATATTGCTACTTTGTTTCTCCTGAAAGAGACAGATGATCACATGGATATCTTAGCTCCCAAGGTCTATGTAGTTGGTTCTCAACTGTGCTGATGTCCCTCAGTGGTCAATGTAACAGTAATGTTCAATGGGCTTGCTGGTGTTGAGCTTTTGGATTGTTTTGAGTTAAACATAAATTCAAACCTACTCTAACTGGGGTTTTAAATAAACAGAAAAAGATGGATCAAGGCTTTGGAACAGAAAAGAACAATAATTCATCCAAATTAACCAGACATGTTGCCTTTCAAGGAATTCCTAACTAAAAATATAGAACAAACTTAACTTTTGACTAACACACAGTTTCATTCATTCACAATGTTGATTTCAACAGCAGATTGTAAGTTACCATTCAAACAAAACATAAAATCAAACTCATTCTTTGAAAGCTTCTCAAATCATATGATCAACTCAAGACAAACACCATTCTGAAACATAACATGAAGTAGATTAAGATCTGGTTGCTTCTACTATCAGTGAGGCAGATAAGCAACATTTACAAATCTGACACAATCACCAGTGTACAAAAAATCTGTGGCTCCAAATTGTTTCCATTTACACTAAGAAAGCTGAAAGATACATTAGTCTATTTGGAATCTAGCTCCTACTTAGGAAGACAAAAGAAGCTCCTATTACAAAGAATCAGGATTAGCTTCTATCTCCTCTATTCCTATTCTACTGACTACTAACTAGAAGTTCTCTACAAGTTCTAACCTTTACAAAGAGGCAAGAATGCCTTATATACATAATGCAACAAAAAGAATGCATTGTCCCCCTATATTAGGGCTTACAAAATATCTACATACTGTAGGAGAGTCGGTTCTCAGATCTTTTGAAGAAAGTCGGTTTTGCATTCAATGTGAATCCTCGTTGTCCATGCTAATGAAAGATTTTTGGGAAAGATCTGTAGATCTTTTGATGTTGTAGCATTAGCTCTTCTGTCTCTGTGTCCATCTTTGAACTCTCTTGCAGTCTACCTTGAATGCTCAGAATATCATCATTAATACTAATCCACCTTCTTTCCAATAGTCACTACAGTTGTCCCTGTGACTCATAGTTCCTTCTTTCCTTCGGCCTTTCTTCATGCTCTGGACCTTTCTATCCGTTGACCACTTCTGGAAGCACCATCGGGCCTTCCTGTAGATCTTTGCATTTTGCCTGAGTCGATCCCTTGCCATTTGTTCTTAGAAAGAGTCCATCTGGTTTTCATTTTGTTGGTCTTCCATAGGGGTGGTCAATTGATCAAACTATCACAGGTCAGCCCTCTTAGCTCTTCCTGATTGGTTAGACATTTGCCACGCCAGATTCTCAGGCGGTCAAAGGTGGTTCGAATGGCATCGCATTTCGGTGAGACACTCATCGTGTCTCCCTGATGCGATTATATCACTTCTAGCAACCATCAGCGTAGCATAAGACAGTCGGTGAGACCTTTCGGCGAGCTACAGAAGTTATACCAAACTCAAAAAGACCATCGAGAAGACTCCTTACTGTCGGCCATAGGCTATGGCGAGTTATCCTTGGTTATAGTGATGTCTCCTCCACTGGGAAACCCATCGTTGTCGGCAAGACCTTCAACGAACTCCTTTTCATTCTCATCGAGTCCACCTTCTCCCTCTACAAGCTCGACCTCTTTTCCTTTCAACGTGACTTTCTTCCTTCGCCAAGACCTTTTGGCGAAGGTACGATCCTTGGCCGAGCTCGATTTCCTTTTGGTGGGACCCCGCTTCATGTCGGCATGACCTTCACTTGTCGCTGTGACCTCATAGTGATGCCCCCTCATTTGTTTGGAGTCTCCTCGAATTCCTCTTGTTGACCTTTTTGCGCCAACTTCTCTTTTTGTTTCGGCGTGACCTTCATGAGTCGGTGAGACATTACACCGAGTCCCATATCCTTTGGCGAGCTCATCTTTCTTCTCCCTGAGGGGTACCCTGTTTGCGTGACATTTCTTAGTCACCCAGACCTCTTGCCAAAGCCACCTATTTCACTACTGCCGCTTTCCTTCAGCAAGAGTTCACCCTGTCGGTGAGACATTTTTCCGAACTCACTTTTCTCTTGGCGAGCTTCCTCCGTGTCGCTGAGACTCTCTTTGGTCAGTGAGACTTTACACCGACCAAAGCTTCCTTTTGTCAAATTTTGTTGTCGCCAAGACCTCGCTATAGTCACACCGATGCGTTTCTTTGTTTCACATATGTCACCATAGCATTCTCTTGTTGGGGAGATGTTCTATAGAAACCTCATGTCTCAGTGAAAGCCTCTGCATGTTCTTTCTTTGGTCGCCGAGAATTATTAATTCTCTCACTAAAAACCACTGATAGAATCCCTCGCACCATGTCGGTGTGACTAGAGCCATTCGGTGAGATGCTATTCTGATGTAGTTGAGTCTTGCTGAAGTGTTTACTTACTGGTGGTCAGTAAGACATTACGGACTCGCTGAGACTTTATACCGATGAACAGATCTCTCTACGAAGTGCTTGTTTGTTGTGTGGTAGTTGGTGAGACTTCACGGATTCGCCAAGACTCCTTAGCGAAGGGAAAACCCTTCACCGATATACAAATCCCTTTGCCGCCAGTCGGTGAGACCCGAGGATCTCGCTGAGACTTTATACCGAAGGAAACCCCTCATGCCGATAGGAAACTCCATGTCGTCGGGACGATGACCCCTTTCTTGCCGATATATGCTTGCATATGAATTCCACTCGCTATGACATCCCTGGGGTCTTGCTGATAGGCAACATAGATGCAGATCGTCAAAATGCACTAGTAGTTGGCAAGACATCTGCAAGGTCTTGCCGACTTTCTTCTTAGAGGAGAATTGTGACCAACTGGACTGAGGAATGAAATCCAACTGAGCCCCGTTGGCAAATATCATCATGTGTAGGATTCAATCCTGCATTCAACAAAAAAAACCATAGTAAAGATCACATAAACATAAGTTAAATAAACAAAATCATCATTGAAACGAATCCTATGTTAGTAAGGTGTCATTAAATCTTCAAACAAAATGATCATACAAGCAGTTCGGGTTTCAGGTCGACCTGCGGAATCCAAGCCAAGGAGGAATTTTGGAGAATTCCAAGTCAGGCGGATTCCAGCAGAATAAACATGAAAACATCCATTAGAAACTTAATCCGATCATTCTCAATCAAGGAACAACATCTAAGATCTCAAAATAGCATCAATTAATCGTAAAATGCATCATCATTTATTAATTAGCCTTACTACTCCATACTTCTTCACATTTCACCAGATTCTGGGGAAATCCATGTGGGACGGATTTCCACGAAGGAGAAGACATTCTGGCAAACCTGGAACAAACAGGGAACAACGGACTTCGGGAAAATCCGGAGGAGAAAGAAATCCACGAAGAAGGAAACATTCCTTGGAGGCCTCGGGGATTTCGGGAAAATCTAGTCCACGTGGAATTCCGCAAAGACCAAAAATCCCCGAACAACAGTGTTTTTCCGGAGCTCGAGTGAGATCCGGGAAAATCTAGATTGGGTGGAAAATCCCGAACTCAAGAGAAAACCCGAATTCTGACTGAGGCAGAACCAAACTTTGACAAAACCAGAAGCCAAACTTAGGCAGAAAACCAGAAGAACCACCAAGGGGAAAGCAAGTAACCAAAAAGAGAAGGGGGACCCATTTTGATCCAGATCAAAATGGGGGTGGTTATGCAAGGCATAACAATTACGATCCCTCGATTGCTCACTCTGTTTGGCTGACTGATTCATCTATTTTCTGACTGATCCATCTATTCTTCAACCCCATTGAAGGCTCAATCTATTAATTGTGGGTAGCAGAGGGGTAGGTTGTCATCGTTATCTGCAAATTTTATGGAAGTTGTTGAAATGGTCATTATGGATTTGATATCATTCTCCCATTGGGTATCTAGGTCATCATTGCTAGAGGTGATAGAGGAAAGAGAATCCCATTCATACTCGTTAGATTTTGTTTCATAAGTAGTCTTTAAATATAGGTTTGCTAGGTTGGGTAGGGACTATACTCATGCTAAGGCTTTCAAATAGGTCTTCAATTGGTAAATCAAAGTTTATATGGTGGTAGATATCCATTGTCTTAACGTCAGTAGAAGGAGCTCTTTTCTTACTATAGGCACATCTAGTGTTTGGAGCACCCACATCTTTCGAACCATAGCCTAGTCCCATGTTCTTCTTTCTTTGTTCCACTATAATAGGTTCCCATCTACCTTTTTTGTGTCACCCAAGGCCACCTTTTTCAGTGTATCCCATTTGTTTAGCTAGCTAATACCCTTTACTGCTAGGATCAATTAAAAGGGGTTGTAGGTGTTTTGGTTCTTGTTCTTCTTTGTAGATCATTGACGAGAGGTCTTATTTGAATATTTCCTCATCCTTCATATCTCCCCATTTGGTGAAATTCATGGGTTTGGCTACCATTGTTATTACCTAAACATGTTTGATCTCCTTAGGCCCTCCATAAATCTTTGGTGTTGGGGGAAGCATTCCAATGCAAAAAGCTTGATTGAAATGATAGTTCCCATTACCCTTGTCAAGTACTTGGATCTTGCTATCTAATTTAGGCACTTTAGTTGGTGATGGTTTAGTTGAGGTTGATGGTAGGGTTGATGGGTTAAAATTTGAGGAGTGGAATGATATATCATTATTAGGTATTTGCTAGATTTTGTTATATTTCTCCCCAATTTTGCATAGTAGTGGAAGGGTTCATGATCAACGTATAATGTTACCTCCTTTCCTTCATGAGGAAATTTTAGACACTAGTGAAATGTCAAGGGAACTTCTTGTAGTGCATGAATCCAAGGGCATCCTAGAAGAAGGTTATATGGTAGCTCAAGGTCCAGTACCTGACATGTTTCTATTGTTGTCGATCCTATCTGTATAGGTAGCCTGATCATCCCTTCTGAATTTCTTTATAGGTCATCATAAGCCCTTATAGTGATGCCTTTTCCTTTTTCAATTACATCATCAGAATACCCCATTATTTTATAAATTTCAAGGTAAAATTGTTCAAACCTACACCATTATCTATCAATACTCTTTTGACCATATGTTTGTGGACACTAACATCTATGTAGAGGGCTTAGTTGTGGAATGACTTTTGCGGAAGGTCTTTCTCAGAAAAGACTAAATGATGATTGGTTGTGATTTTTCCAACCATGGCTTGAAACTAATCAGGATTGAGGTCATTAGGGACTGATGCTTCCAAAGCTTTCTCTATTATTTCCCTATGTACAGGTGATAATTTCAGCAAATCTAGGATGGAGATCAAAGTGGGAGTCTTCTTTAGTTGTTCCACAATACTATACTCATTGGATGACTTAGTGTTGGGTTCAGGTGGGGCTCCTTGTATTGTTACTTTCCCTAAACGGGTAGTTACATTACATTTGAGGTCCTTACCTCGTATAGTTAACACATTAACCCTAGTGTCATCTACTTGGGAGAGGGTACCTAGGACGGTGTCACCATAGGTGTAGTTGGCACTGTGATAGTCTTGTTCTTTCCCTTTGTCATTTTTCTTAGCATGGTTAAGAATTAGATTCATGTAGATTTGGAGGTCTTTGTTTCCAGGACGATGTTCGATGTCAACTTCTCCCTTGTCTATCAATTCTTGCACTATATTCTTAAGTCTCATGCAGTTATCTGTTGTATGTCCCTTGATCTTGTGGAACTCACATAAGTCTTTTTCATTGTACCATGGTGTTTTAAAACTTAGTTCTTCAGAGTTTGGGCGGTCGTTGTCTTTGATGAGGTTTTGTTGAACTAGTTTGTGCATGATTGTCTCAAGTGGTTCTCCTAATGTAGTAAGTTTCCTCCTTAGTTGATCATATTGTCTTTGTTTTCCTCCTTGATTTGTTTGTTGGTTACTCGATTGATTATTTTGGGGATAGCCAAATTGATTGTTTTGTGAGTTGTTGGGAGTGTAGCTTGTTTGTGAAACTTGGGGTTTTTTTTGTGATCCATTGGGATTTTTCACATTCCATACAACTCTAGCATCAACTACTCCATCGTGGGTAACGTTTTTGTTCTTAGCCCAAATCTTAGGTTTGTCATTCGAACTAGAAGGGTTGTCTTTTGAGTTGTTTAGTTTAATGACTCCCTTGTTATGAGAGATATTTCAATGTGTAGTCCCTTTCAATAGTTTCTTCGAAGTTATTAGGGAACAACATGGTGAATTGATAATTGATTTTTAACTGGACATCCACTAGTTCTTTGTTAGGAATAGGCCACTTGCACCTACTAGCTTTATGTCTCCATCTTTGTAGGTAGGATGTAAAGGATTCACCTTGGCTTTATTTAATCGTGTAGGGGTCAATGATGGTAACATCTTGTTCTATGTTGAATGAGAATTGGTTCACAAACTTGTTATTCTTCATTGAAATTCCTAATACCTGGTGGTAGATGGGAGAACCATTCCATAGCATGACCAACAAGACTGCATGGAAAAAGTCTCATTAGGTAGGAATCATTGTTTTTCACTTCCATGCAAGCTACTAAGAAATCTCTCACATGTTCTACTGGATCTCCCTTTCCCTTGTACTTGTCAAACTTTGGTATTTCAAAAATTTTAGGGAAGGGTAGCACAGTAATAGAGTGATCAAAAGGGAATGGACATATATCCTATAGAGTGTAGGTATTCTTTGGTTTCCAATCTGCATGTTTGATATCCTTTGATTCATGGCTTGTAGTTGCATGTCTACCTCTATGATTGGTATGTTTGTTTGGGGACCTTGTGCGTAGTAGCCTTATTGTCCCAAAATTCTCATTTGGTCATAAGTTGGGTATGGTGGAGGTATGGTACCTTGGTAACCATGTTGGGTGGCAGGAAGGTTAAGTCCTTGTTGATGGAAGGGAGGCTTAAGTCCTTGTTGAATGTAAGGAGGATTAAGTATGTGTTGAATGTAAGGAGTGTTAAGTCCTTGTTGAATGTAAGGAGGGTTAGGTCCTTGTTGATTGGAAGGAGGATTAACTCCTTGTTGAATGGAAGGATTGTTAAGTCCTTGTTGAATGTAAGGAGGGTTAGGTCCTTCTTGATTGGAAGGAGGATTAACTCCTTGTTGAATGGAGGGAGTGTTAAGTCCTTGTTGATTTTTTTGAAGAGGGGTACCATGATAGTGTGTTAGTTTTACACCTTGCTATTGGGACAAATTGTTTTGAAGGTTACCCTAGTAGTGTGTTGGCGATACACCTTGTTGTTGGAATCAATGGTATTGAAGGTTACCCTGATAGTGCATTGGCGGTACAGCTTGTTGTTGGGATGAATTGTCTTGAAGGTTACCTTGATAGTGCATTGGTGGTACACCTTGTTGTTAGAACTGTTGATTGGGAAGGGTAGTCTATGACACACCTCGTTGATGTTGATTGGGAAGGGTACCCTACGACACACCTTGTTGATGTTGATTGGGAAGGGTACCATGCAACACACCTTGTTGATGTTGATTGGGAAGGGTACCATGCAACACACCTTGTTGATGTTGATTGGGAAGGGTACCATGTGGCACACCTTGTTGATGTTGTTGATTTGTTTTAAGGTTTCCTAAGTACTTTGTTTGTGGCACACCTTGTTGTGGATTTTGCTGTGGAAATTGCCCTTATTGATTTTGTACGTTTTGGGAAGGGTTAATATATGAAGTGTTTTGGGGCATGTATTGTCTTGGTGGTGGGTTGTTACCTTGTGGTATGTATTGAGATGAACCCCCTTGATATTGTTGGGATAATATTGCTTTCTTGATTTGGGACAGTTTCCTAAACAAAGGGTTATCCATTAGTTGCTGCTTAGGTTGGCCATTGGTTTGTGAGAAGATTGACTTGGCATGTTTGGAATCTCTACTAGTTTTGGAATCTTTCTCAAAACTGATTTATCCCATAAAGGAATGAGGTGAGGATCCTTAAGACCTTCCACATTGAATTCTATAGGTAATTTAGCACCACTCTGTGCTAATTTGAAAAAGTAAGCGTTTAGATCCTTTCTCAGCAATTTGTCCATCAATTTAAGTACTTTGGGATTGTTGGAGTGTTGGAAGAGTTCTTCCTCGTCCATTTCTTCCTCACTATCCACTTCTTCTATGACCACATCCTTGGTATTTTGATTTAACATATCCATCCTTTCTTGTTGTCTACAGATTACTTCCTCCTCACTAGGTGATTGGTTTGATGTTGCTTTTAATGTTGATTCCTTTTGAGGAGTTATGAGGTCACTTGGTCTATAACCCCATGGGTCACTTCTATCGTTTGTAGTGTTTGTCGGTGGCATGCAAGCGCTACTTTTGTTTGCTTCCATCTTTTTTCTATATTGTGATCGCGTGGTTGTCATAAACAAGTGTCAAGAGTTTGTGAAAGTTTGGTGATTTATAAATAATGGAAATGAACTAAAATGCTTTGTTTTTGGGATTTTTTGTTTAAGGAAAATGGAATTGTGTTTTTTTTTGGATTTTCTTGTTTTATAAGTGTTTTTTGAAGCCAGTATTTTCTATTTCCACGCAGGAGGTGGTAATACGGGCCTTCTGATCGTAAGATTGACTTTTCACTCTTGTTTGTCTAGGATATAAGCTATGTTTCTCCACTGAGTTGGTGTTTCCTTTGTCTCGAATATGAAACTCCTCAAACTACTGATAATGTTTGTTTATTCACCTTCAATTTGTGTGAGGTTGGGTTGTATGATGGGTGCTATAAGATTTTGTTGTTGAACTAGAGAAATTGGACACCAAATGGTCATAAAGTGAATGGTGTTTTGATATGGTTTTCATGATACTCAAGACCCTAAGATTTGAGTTATGTTTTGGGAATGACGTTATTTTTGGGACTCAAAATGTTGAAAGACTTGGATCAATTTTTCACTTCATTTTTCTAGAGAATATGTTGTGGTACATCTACTTGAACTAGCCTTGAGGTTCAAGCAAATGTTGATATCTTAGAAGTTTGAGTGAAGGAATGATCCAAGTTGTGTGTTTTGATTTTGAATCCTAAAAGTAGGTTGTTGATTTTGACTATGCAAATGGATTATGACATGTTTTGGGTGTCTAATTGTTACATTCTCACAAGTTTTAATCATTTTCAAGATCAGTTTCTAATTTTCACCAAATATTTGGGAAAAAGTGACAATCTTAGAGCAATAGCAGTGTTGTATGTCAAAAGCGACCAGATTTTTGTCGAATGAAGTCAAGTTCTGAAAGCAACTACAGTATGATTTTTCAATAGCGGCTTATGTGTGTAATTTTTTGACTGGTGAACAATCAGTGTGAAAGCAAACTTTTTGGTCAAAAGCGACCAATTTAAAGTCAACTGCATTTGAAAAAATGTGTCAATTGTGGCAATTTTAGGATCAAAAGTGGCAATTCTATGTCAAGTGTGTTTTGTTTTTCAAATGCGACGGGTTTTTACCAATGGTTGTCATAAAGAAGAGAGTAAAAGTGGGCTATTTTAGGTTGACTACGACCAATTTTAGGTCTAGTGCGGCAAAAATAGCAAAAAAAGTGGCCTCTATTTATATTTGTTTCTTTGTTTTGTTTTTGGCAACAATTTGGATAATTTTTGTAGTTTTTAATGACTTTGTTTGATCTAATTTTTTTCAAGTGTTCTATTTTTGAGATATGGAAAGGGATACAATCGTAAATGTATGGATTGACATGAAGCTTTTACCGTAAACACTCGTTTTGGATCTAAATGTCTATAACTTTAAAGGAATGTTTCTTTCCACAAAGTGAAAATTAAATACCAAAAAGCTATAGTTTTCCAATGTTAACTTCAAATTTAATGTGACATGAAATCTAAGCCTAAATGTTTCAAAAACCTTTAGAGATATTTGTTTAAGATATCTTTCAAGGAGTGCAAATAATGGGTCTTTTCAAATTTATTCACATTAACCTTAAAGTGTTTGAGATTTGGTGAAAATGTTGATGTGTGTTTGAGTTGTTTTGGAATCATGCAATGTGTTTAAACTGACTCACAAGCAACACAATCCTAGCTCAAGTGGGTATGTTATTTTGGGTGGGCTTGTCTCATGCCTTTCGTAGTAGAAGGGATGATTTTACATGCAATTTTGTGGTAAGTGTAGAGGTATGTTAAGAAATGAACTCTTAACCTCTACTCCTCAACCAAAAAATTGGACATGGCATAGTAACTTCTTGCAAATAAATTTTCAATGCACCACTTTAAAGAACTCTTTTGGAAAGATGAAGTTGGCCACTACAAACAAGAAGGTTTTAATGACCACAACCGAGAACACCCCAATGTACACAAGCAACCACTGGCCACTTAAGGCTCTTTAATTGTTCTCTTCCACTTAAGGTTTAGGATTAAGTGCAGAATACCGTCTTACCATGGATAGAAGCTACTTTCTTATGATTTCACAACCTTTGATATAACCTGCCGATAAACGTGCTTCGAGACCTTGCTTATGAATTCTCCATCATGGAATGTATTTCATAGCAAGCCCCCTCTTTAAGGAGAAAAAAATGAAAATACCAAAATTCAAAACTCAAAGTATTTTTTGTCCCCCAAGATTACCCAAAAGACACGAGGGGAGAGGATATGTACACAATTTTCCAAACATAGAAGACATAGCATACGCTTCATCGCAATGTTATTTTTAAGCCCCTCAAGTGACGCTATCCAAAAGAAATGAAATAAAATGTGTACAAGATAGCAATTTTGGTTTTAGGTGCACAAAATGAAGTATTTTGGATTTCAAGCAATTTAGATAGCAGTATGTAAATTAGAAAGTATTTGTCGAGTTTTAAGCCCAGAACTAAGCGTTTCTAACAATTCTTGTCTTAATTGGTCAACAAAATAAAATCATTTGTTTCATCAACATATTGAAAGCGTTGGATCAAAGAAAATAATTTTTTAGAGCACCAAAACAAAGTGTTATTCTAATCTAGAAAACGTTTGAAAATTTTCTTTTTAGAACACCAAAACAAAAATGTGTGAGTTTGTGGGGTTCATTTTTATAGCACCAATTTCAATGTGTGTTCCTAAACTAGAAAGCTTCTTGAAATGTTCTTTTTAAAGCACCAAATTGAAAACATCCAAGTTGTGGGGTTCATTTTATAGCACCAATTTCAAAGTGTTTCTTAAACTAGAAAGCTTCTTGAAAATTTCTTTTTAAAGCACCAACTGAAAAATGTTCTAATCCAGAAAGCTTTTTGAACATTTTTTTTAGAGCACCAAACTGAAAATGTGCAAG
Source organism: Sequoia sempervirens (assembly GCA_007258455.2). Taxonomy (NCBI): domain Eukaryota; kingdom Viridiplantae; phylum Streptophyta; class Pinopsida; order Cupressales; family Cupressaceae; genus Sequoia; species Sequoia sempervirens. Next base: position 61,571 of record VDFB02235563.1, on the reverse strand, counting down.
TTGTGGGGTTCATTTTATAGCACCAATTTCAAAGTGTTTCTTAAACTAGAAAGCTTCTTGAAAAATTGACTTGGATCGTTTTCCTTCTTTGTAATAAAATTATTAGTTTTGTTATTGGATAAACACATGCCATGCTTCTGTAATTCTTGCATAAACAATGTTAGCACCCTTCAAACATTCAAACCAACAATCGTTAGCGTTAGAAATCAAAAAATAACTTACATATTTTCAAATCAAAATAATAGAGAGCAAAAGCAAAACTTTAAATCAAAAGCGACCCTGTCATTTTTGCAAGTGTGGTTAAAAAAATCAAAAGTGGACTTTGTTTGTCAAGCAGGAATGGTTGGAAAGAGCAACTGTGGTTGAAAAATCAAAAGCAGCCTCTGTTTGTCAAGAAGAAGCGGCCAAAAAAGTCAAAAGCAGTTGAGAAAATGGTGACTACAACAAGAATGAGAAATCGACCGCGTGAGTTTTTTGTAGCTTTTGCGTGAAGATTTTTCAAATGCATTTCTGGAACCTACAATTGCTCACAAACTCATGCAAACATTAGTGTTAAGGACTGAGATCCCATCGGGCGTGTTAGAATATGTAAGGGGGAAATCAAGAATGCAATAAGATAATCAATGTTAAGCAAATTAAACAAAATCTAATTCAAAACAAGGATTTAGATTCATACACATTACTCATGAAATGAACAATACAAGAACAATGAATTTAAGAAAGCAATTGAAACAAAACAAGAACAATGAATCCAATACACTGTAAAGTTAGGCTATGGGTGATTAGAGTCTTTCCATTACTCACCGATGGTAGGATGGATGAGTGAAAGCTTTCATTGAACATAACCCCTGCCCCTACCTATATAACTCGCCGACTCACAACTTAACCACACTATCTGTAACCCTACTCTCTATAGGCTTTCCACTAATATTGAGGTGGTGGTGGGGTAACGGCTATATCCACCCACCCACCCTGCATGATGGGGGGTAACTAGAATTGGTGAGAGTCCAGTAGTAGCTATCTCCAAATGAGTTAGAGTTGTGCCGGTGGAACCTCAAATCAAAGTGAGTATGCATTCATACCTTGATAAATGGGTGGGAACCTAGTTTCTTCATCTGGAAACGTTGCATTCAGAAGAAATGTCAGATCTGGTGATTAGTTGCAGAAACCTACCTACTCTTGGTTGTGGGCCCCCATCCTGTGTCGAAGTGTATTCGCAAAGATGTTGGATCATTGTTGTATCAATTTGAAGCCTCCATTTGTGCATAGAAAAAGCTTCAAATTTGTGCAATGTTGATCAAAGATGTATGTAAAGTTTGTCAAAAAATTGGTTGTGATTTCAGCATTACTTCGTTGTGCAAAAGATGTTGATTTCTTTCATTTTTTAGAAGAAACGAAGTTATTATATAGATTTTGTGTTTCGAATTGAACGCTCAAGATCACGTAGTAGAATATCCTGATCAATGGTTGAAAGATGTTGAGAGGAATTAGATGGGAAGTATCAGTGGATTTTGATTACATAATTGATGTAATTGATGAAATCAATTTGAGTGTTTAGGGGTGTGTAAGGGGGAAATCGAGAATGCAATAAGATAATCAATGTTAAGCAAATTAAACAAAATCTAATTCAAAACAAATATTTAGATTCACACCCATTACTCATGAAATGAACAATACAAGAACAATGAATTCAAGAAAGTAATTGAAACAAAACAAGAACAATTAATTCAATACACTGTAAAGTTACCCATCCTATGTTGAAGTGTATTTGCAAAGATGTTGGATCATTGTTGTATCAATGTGAAGCCTCCATTTGTGTGTAGCAAAAGCTTCAAAGTTGTGCAATGTTGATTGAAGATGTATGTAAATTTAATCAAGAAATTGGTTGTGATTTCAACATTACTTCATTGTGAAAAAGATGTTGCTTCCTTTTGTTTTTGAGAAGAAATGAAGTTGTTAAATAGATTTTTTGTTTCGAAAAGAATGCTCAAGATTGCATAGTAAAATGTCTTGATCAACGGTTGAAAGATGTTGAGAGGAATTAGATGGGAAGAATCAATGGATTTTGATTATGTAATCAGTGTAATTGATGAAATCAATTTGATTGTTTAGTGGAATTGAGAAAATAGATTGAGCCTTCAATGGGATTGAAGAAATCATGTTGAGCCTTTAGTGGGATTGAAGAATAGATGGATCAGTCAGAAAATAAATGAATCATTCAACCAATCAGAGTGAGCAATCAGGGATCGTAATTTGCTCAATCATGAAAGTGGGTGAGGATAATTAATTAACTAATTTAATTAATTAATCTTTTTGAATTGAATGTGCAAGTCATGTTTGACTTTTGCAAACAAAGTTGTATTTGTTTGTTTTGACCTTTTTGAATGATGTTTGAATAATTTGTTTAATTATTCTAGTTTAGGGGAAAGTGATTTAATTAAACTATTAAGTGGTAATAATTTAATTGATCTAGGGGAATAGGATAAATTAACGACATAATTAAATAATTGATGTTATTTAATTAATCAAGAGGAATAAAGTTAGATTAGGATTTTATTAAATAAATGAAATTTATTTAATTAGTTGAAAATGATGAAAAAAATGTAATATTATTCAATTAATAGAGGAAATTACGATTTTTGATGCAATTGATGTGAAATGCAGTGATATTAGGTGCTAATGATGTCGATGATGAAAAAATGTCATTTAGGATGTGTGATAAGTGTTAGGTCAATTTTACATGTCTACATTTTGCCCCTCTTTGAGACAAAGTACCGGTTGCTTTGTTTCAAAGATTTCAATGTTAAGATCAAGATTTGAAAAAAACTATATGCCCCACTGTGCCCCAGTGGTCAATAGAAAGATGGTAAGATGTTGGGCTACCCCCTCGAGAGGTTGGCCAAAAATATCAATTTTCAGGTTGGGCTCACGACAATGTTTTATTTCAGTTCAGATGCATAGACAACAAAAAATTAAGCTTATAGGACCCTCATTGTTATGGTCAGGAAATAGGAGTTATTTGATTTTTATCTTTATGATGTTTATTGTTTAGAGACTTATATTGTAGACATGATTTTCTATAATTCATTAGCCCAACTGAGGCCTCGTATATATGTATCATTTTGTATTATGATATCACACATGTTTATATCATGATGTACCTGACTTTCTCATTTTTTATGATGATATATATGAGATATACATGTTTCAATTTGGCTTCATTATGTACTATGTGATGATTATGGGTGATGATGTATTATTATACATGTTTTTTGTACTTTTCTGATGTATGTGTATGATGTGGATGAATGGATGATCATATCTTATGATATATGATATTTTATTATGTATATGATGGATGATGACATTGTATATATGTGATGTATGATTATACATGATACATGATGTTTGTATTGCTTTATTGTCATCATGATATGTATTGATGAAATTTTTGATGCAGGATGGATGTGGTACTATTGATATTGTGATATAGGATGGATGTTAGAAGAAATGTTGGATGATGGATAGAAATTTTATGTTGTTAGTTTTGATGAGTTGTTTTTTCTTTGCATAGAGACCTTGTATCTTTAACAATCCTTTTTGATCTAGAAAATAGATACGATGCACCAGGGTATTGATAACCAAGGTGGCTTTGTATCCATTGCATGGACTTTGACTCAGCATACAAAGAATATTATTGCTCATACAAGACATATGGAAACCTTGTTAAAATATATGGTTGAGTTGTGTTAAAACTTTACAGACCAGTTACACAGAGAGGTATGAAATACCTAACATGCAACTGCTACACAAATTATCTCAAAACAACTTCCATACACCAAATGCAACAATTATTCGTTATGGTGGAATCACAAAAACATCTTACAAACAAAACTAACAAAAATCGATGGTTAATACCACCATTCCTTCTTCTCTATATCCTTATGGACATCCTCGAGAGATCTTGGGAATGTGGTATTACGATAAATCAAAAAGATAAGACTATAAAAAGATAAACAATGTTGTAGTATCATTTGCCATATCTTTTTTGAGGTTTCAAGCTATTATCCAGTGTTGATGATGTCTATTGTAGGAATGGATCCACTAAGACATATCTTAGGATGTTGTTGGTGAATTGTCAATAGATAGGTAGTTAACACTTTGGCATTGTTTTAACTTGATATTTGTCTTTTTTTTTTTTATCTTTCTGCTTGGTTTTTTTTATTTTGATTTTTTTTTTGTTTGTTGTTTGCATTGTCAAAGGGTGAGTGTGACGATTTGTTTATTATGAATGAAAAGTTTATTGCGTTTGGTGATGATGGAGGTAGGACCTTTTTGATTTTCTGGGTTCATTTTATGATGATGTTTTTTTTGTTTTCAAGGGACTAACTTAGGGCCTCGGGAGCTCATCAAAGATAATCCTTGCCTACATTGTACACGTAGAGGCTCATAGTTTTCTTGGTTTGATAAGAACATGTTTATGATCTTTTCTATTTTTTGAATGTTTTTGAATTTTGAATTTTTTACTAAGTTGAAAAAAAGCATAATAGACACCTAAGGGGACTAACCTAAGGATCCAAGGGCTGATAAGACTTTCCTATGTCATACACACAGAGACCACGTAGTTTGACAGGTGTTGACTCAATGCATAACATGCTTTTTGGGATTTTGATATTTTTGACTTTGTTTAGATTTTTTTGTTTTTTGGATGTTTTTGATTTTGTTGTTTTTGACCATGATGGGATCTACAAGGACCCAATCCACTACTAGTTTCAGGAAGTTTCCCCTTGTTTGAGACAAGATTACCTTCCTTAATTAGTTATTGAGCCATGGTTGGACACATGTTTTATTATGGGACGAATGGGTGGATGCCTCAGATAATGTTGTTAGATAATGATGCAAGTCTTATTCAAACATAGTGCCTATTTTCCAGGTTTTCACTATGGTACCTATTCTAGAAGCACCACAAAGTGTTTTACACTTAAAGAACATTTTATTTATCTTTACTATTTTTCTTGCTTTTTTGCTTTTTTGCTTTTTTTTTTTTTTTTGGATTTTTACCCTTTTTCCTAGGGTATTCTGATGTGTTTCAAGAATAGAACTTTTTGTGATGGTTTTTGTTTAGTGGTTCAGCTAAAGGTTCCCCTTTTGGAGTAGCCAATTAATAAGCCCCAAAGCCATAACTTGTTGTGATGATGAATGGACCTAACCAGTTGGGTTCAAAATTACCTTTGCCATCTTGATTCATCTATACCTTTTGATTCTCTTTGAGTACTAAGTCACCAACTTGAAAGTTTCTGTCTTTGATCCTTTTATTGTTGCTTCATTTGAATCGATTCTGATAAACTTGAAGATGGTTTAACATGCTCAAATGCCTTTTATCTAGGAGTTCCAATTCATTTAATATGGATACCTAATACTCTTCATTGCTTACCATGCCTTTTAATGATATTTGTAGTGGGGGGATTTCAACTTCGATAGGTAAGATAGCTTCAGATCTATAGACCAAGGAAAATGGTGTGGCACCTGTTGGTGTATTGATATTGGTTCGGTAAGCCCATAGGGTTGGGTTTAGTTGCAAATGCCAATCACGACAAGCATCATTAACATTCTTTTTCAGTATCTTCAGGATGGTTTTGTTAGACACTTTATCATGATTGTTTCCTTGGGGGTAGTAATGCATGGAGAATCTATGTTGGATAGAGAACTTGGAACAAAGCTCTTTGACATCTTGGTTCTCAAACGGGGTCCCATTGTCCATTATGATGGTTTGGGGAATTCCATATCGATATATCAGATAATTCAAAATGAACTTGGATATCTATTTACCAGTGATGTATATTAATGGAATTGCTTCTATCGACTTCGTGAAGTATTTAGTTGCGGTAATAATGAACTTATGCCCATTTGATGAAGCGGGAGAGATCTTACCTACCAAATCTAATCCCCACTGTGAAAAAGGCCATGGTGTTGTGATAGGTCTCAGCTCCTATGCTAGTGCGTGAATAAGGTCACTATGTTGTTGGCATTGGAGGTATTTTTTGGAATACTGAATACATTATTGTTTCATGTAGGGCCAATAATACCCTGTTCTTAGCAATTTTTATACTAGGTTAGGTCCACTAGTGTGGGACCCACAAACACCTTCGTGTACCTCTTGTAAGGCAGTTTGTGCTTCTTTTGTGTTAAGACATTAGAGTAACATACTATCTAAACTTCGACAATATAAGGTGTCTCCTAGGATTGTGAATTAGGAAGTCCTATGAGTAAAGGTTTTCTTCTGGGTTGTTGTCAAGTCAGGTGGTATGATACCATGTTAGATATAATCAAATGTGTCTTGGTACCATGGTGAGTTAGGACCAAAAACAACACACACTAGTTCTTATTTTGGTATATCAAATGTCGATATGAGTAGTTTCTCCACAAGGAATTCATACTTAGGAATGTTTTGCGGAATATCCAGAAGTGAACCTATCATTGTCATTGTGTCAGTTGCTCTGTTATTGATTTGAGGAACCTATTCAAAGATGATGGTGACAAAATATTGTTTGAAGCTATCCACCATCCTTTTATATGGTATCAATTTTTCATCCTTTGTTTGATACTCATCATTTACTTGCCTAATTACTAGTTGAGAGTCTCCATAAACCTGCAATTCTTTGATCCTCCATTCTATTGCCATTTTTAGTCTTGTGATTAATGCTTCATACTCTGAGATGTTATTTGTGCATGGGAAAGCAATTATATAATCCTTAGGTATATTGTCTCCCTGTGGTGTGAGAAATAGGATACATGCTCCTAAGCTGTGTTGAGTATGGGACCCATCAAAGTACAAATTCCAACGACTTGTTTATTTTGTTAGCTATATGCTCTCATCTAGGAAGTCTATTATTAGGGGCTAGTGATCTTCCATTGGCACTTCTACTAGTTGATCTACTATGATATGTCCTTTAATAGCCTTTTGTTCTACGTATTCTATGTCAAACTCACTCAGAATCATCACCTATTTAGCAATTTTTCCTGTTAGAGTTGCTTTTGCTAATAGGTACTTTAGTGGATCTACTTTTGAGATTAGCTTTACTTGTCTATTCAAGATGTAGTCTCTCAACTTCTGTGTCGCAAAGACAATAGAGAGACACGCTCTTCCTATGGGTGAATAGTTCAATTCGTAGCCCACCAGTGTTCGACTAATGTAGTAGATCGCTCTTTCCTTGTTATTATCATCTAGTTTTGCTAGGAGAGATCCTGGTATTGCTTGTGTTGTAGACACATAGAGTATCATTGCTTTGTCTAGAATAGGTGGCATTAAGACCGAGGGAGTGATTATGTATTCTTTGACTTGCTGGAATGCTTGGTCACATAGCCCATCCCACTTGAATGTGGCGTCTTTGTGTAACATATGGGTGAAAAAATGACACTTGTTTGCTAGTTGCACGATGAATCGCCTGATGGATTGTAAATTCCCTTGTGAACTTATCAGTTGCTTTAATGTATTTGGTGGGGGAATCTCTTGTATGGATTTTACCTTCACAAGATTAATTTGATGCCTCTCCTTGATACTATGTACCCTATTATCTTTCCAAATGTTACTTCGAATACACACTTTTTCAAGCTAATCCTCAAGTTATATTGTTCAAGCCTGTCAAACACTTTTGCAAGGTTGATCAAATGGTCTTCCCTTTTGATGGACTTTACTAGTATTTCATCCACATAGTCTTCCATAGTTGTATGCAACATATCATGAAATATTGTAGTAATTGCTCGCTAATAGGTCGCCCCTGCATTCTTTAGACCGAATGGCATGATGTTCCAGTAGAAGGTCCCCCATGCACACGTGAAGGTTATTTTATGTTGATCATTAGGAGATATTTGTATTTTATTATATCCAAAGAAGCCATCCATTAGTGACAACATTTCATGTCATGTATTTAGATCTATGATCATATCAATGCTCGAAAGAGGGAAGTCATCTTTTGGGAAAGTCTGGTTTAGATCTCTGAAGTTTGTGCAGATTCTTATGCCCCTAGTGGGCTTTGATACTGGCACTAGATTGGATATCCATTGTAAATAATTGATTGGTCTAATGAAGCCCACATCTAGTAATTATTCAATTCTACTTTTACTGAAAGTGCAATCTAGGGATGCATCTTTCGTAGTTTTTTCTTTGATGGGTTTAGCTCTGGGAACTATAGCTAGGTGGTGTACGACCAATGTTGGATCTAGGCCCGACATGTCTGCATATGTCCATGCAAAGTTTATCTTTCTTTTTTTGATGAATGTTGAGAAATTCACCTTTTCCTAGAGATCAAGTGATGTTACATGGTACGTGATATTGGGTGCTTCTACTGTGCCAACATTGATTGATTATGCTTCTTCAACTAGGAATGTCAATTTCTCTTGATATTCAAAAATAGGGAGATTGAATCCTCCATCTTTGGGTGCCTCAAAGAGGTTTTCACCCTCAGATTTGTCCTTTATTTTCCTCTTTTTAGGATTCAATAGAGCTACAACATGGTTTTCTTTAGGGGATCTTATTTTGATTTTTACATTACCTTTTTCAATTTTACGACTAGAGGACACAATCTCCCCTCCTAAATATGCTTCATGTTCAAGTTCCATGACAAACCCTACTTTATGATCTTCTTGAGGGTACATCAATTCGAAGTCCCATAAACTCTACAATTGATTCATTGTTTTGTAATTGATCCAAAATAGGAGTATGTTGTTGTTGATCCCAATCTATTAACTATGGTTAGTAGAGGGGTAGGTTGTCATCATTATCTGAAAAGTTTATGGAAGTTTTCTAAGTGGTCATTATGGCTCTGGTATCATTCTTCCATTGGGTATATATGCCATCATCGCTAGAGGTGAAAGAGGAAAGTGAATCCCATTCATACTCATTAGAGTTTGTTTCATAAGTATAGTCTTTAAATATAGGTTTGCTAGGATGGGTAGGGACTATACTCAAGCTAAAGATTTCAAATAAGTCTTCAATTGGTAAATTGAATTTTATACGGTGGTAGATATCCAATGTCTTAACATCAGTAGAAGGAGCTCTTTTCTTACGATAAGCACATTCAATGTTTGGAGTACCCACATCTTTCAAACCATAGCGTAGTCCCATGTTCTTCTTTCTTTGTTCCACTATAATAGGCTCCCATCTGCCTTGTTTGTGTCACCCAAGGCCACCTTTTCTAGTGTATCCCATTTGTTCAGCTAGTTGTTTACTGCTAGGATCAATTAAAAGGGTTTGTAGTTGTTTTGATTCTTCTTGTTCTTCTTTGTAGATCATTGACGAGAGGTCCTCTTTGAATATTTCCTCATCCTTCATATCTTATTGCATTAGGGATTTTTGTTTGGATTTTCCTATTCGTGGTCTACTTGACAATGCCATTGGTTAATGGTGTATGCAAGTATGATGTTTCTTAGTTATGTAACTATTTTATGTAGATTTGTACCATCAAGAGATTTTTTGGTCATTATGTTCCAAATAAACTGAAAGATTATTCTTAGTGAACAAATACTTATAAATTATCATAAATAAAAATTAACTCACTAATTAGATAATTAGACTTATCATGTCATTTGTTTAGGATTTTCTCTTTTAATTATTGGTATAATTAACAAGGACATATTTCCCAATGAAGCATGGGGATCTTATTGGGGCTAGGATCCGAAAAAGACTTGGGCATTAATTACTTGGATTATATTTGCAATTTATATACATATTAGAATCAACAATGGTTAGAAAGGGGATAAATCAACAATCATGGCTTCTCTAAGATTTTTTTAGTTTGGATTTGCTATTTGAGGATTGATCTATTAATAATAGGGTTACACAACTATGGATGGTTGATTTAGGAGATAATTTAAAAAATCATAAGATAGATTCAATACAATTATTCTATATTATTAAATCAATAGTGAGTTTGTCTAAGTTATTTCAGAGGGTGTCATTTACAATAACTATTTGAAATAACTTGAACTAGAGAGCAATTTGTTTAGCGATTAGAGATTTATTTAGTAAATTAATATATGTTTATTTCAAAAATCATGCAATTTTTAAAATTTTGATTTGTATTTCTCTACCAACCAAAGGTATTGCTCTTTACCTTTAATTAGTACTATTTTTTTAATACTAAGGTAGAATCTATTTTATCTCAATCTTTTGATTAATCATAATCATTTTTTTACCTTTTGGATGAATTATTGACTATCTAATTAGCCTAGTTCTACCTTTTTCTTTATGAGATGTTAATACTAATAGAATGAAATAAAAACATTACTTACGAATCAATATTTTTGTAGTTCCCCCTCAAAACTATAGTTTTCCTTGCAATGGTTTGGGATGGGGTGGTATTTCATCTTGGGATGCAATGTTGAATACCATTTTGTAGAACAATAATCAATTTATTTTTATCTCAAAACCATCATCATCGTCATCATTTTAATCATCATCAAATGATTCACATGGAAAACCAAGTCCATCCATGCCAATTTCATCGATAAGGTCAAAATCTATCATCTCATCTAGTATCAAATAAATATCTTTGTAATAACATAAATTGTGTCATAATATTGTTTTTTCATTAGTAAATAAGTGTTATACAACTACAATTCATTTAAATACTCTAAATTGAAGTGAATCTATTACTTTTGATCAATAATCATGAAGACACATATGAAGTTAGTAGAGCATAAATTTATTGTTTTCTATTACTACATATTTAGTAATAGACCCCCATGTAGAAAAAAGTTCCAATTTATATATATTTTTATAGGCTAAAAGCATTTATCCAAATATTTTCTTTCTAACTTCAAAATACTAACTAACCAAACCTTAATGTAGGAGCATATTGTGTTGGCATATGGTTGTTATTGATGTCAAAGGAGATTAGAGATGAGTTGGACCTGATTCTGAAAGGAGACTATTGGAATAATGGTGTCATTGAAGTCAAAATAAGATCTGTGCAATATCATACAAAAGAGGTGTGAAATACTTAGTCAAATTTGTGCTAAGTTAGCAGGTTTCAGACTTTGGGCTTCAGGCTTATGGCTTACCAAATTCCTTAGTTGATTTTAGTAAGAATCGGGCATCGTTCGTCAGGCTTATCACTTATCAAATACCATTAAAAAAGACTTAGAATGTTTTAAGGTAATAAGGCATCAGTCGTCAGGATTATTGCTTACCAAATGCATTTGAAAAAAACTTAGAAAGTTTGAAGGGTTTTGGCCTTCAGACTTTGAGAGCATTGCTTACCTTTGTATTTGAAGGAAGGAGTATGGAGGATCTTCGAACCCTGAAGAGGTGTCGAGCATCACAAGTTAGAGGTATGGATTGTGCATTACTGGATGGCAGGTAAGTTACATATGGAGTATGCAAGATCCATGTTCCCCGACAACCGATAGAAGGATAGTGGCGTGTGAAGACTTAGAAGATTTTGCAAAAAATGACAATTTTAGGTAATCTGCATGAGCAAGGAATTCACGAAGATGGTAATTTTGGGTAATCTGCATGAGAAAGGAATTCGTGAAGATGGTAATTTCAGGTAATCCGCATGAGCAAGGAATTAGAGAAAAAGTGGTGACTTTGGGTAATCTGTGTGATCAAGGAATTCATGAGAATAGTGATTTTAGAGATTTTTCACTCCCTTGGAATCCATGAAAGGGCAAGGGTTTGGGAAATCCGAATTGACCTGGATTCCATGAAAGGGAAAATTTCACAATGATGAAAAAACCACAAACTTTGAGAAATTTGGATTGGCATGAAAATTGCGATAGTGGTGTATAAGGACGAATAAGAAGCTGACAGATGGCACTTTGTCATTAGTTGATTTCACATCTTCATTGTGATCAACGTGATTTTTGGTCAACCATTTTAAAATGATTTAAAAGATGATACAACCCTAATTGAATAATGTTGATGAAATATGAGTTTGACGGATGGTGTGTATGCACAAGTCAAGGGCATGATTTCTTATGTCAACACAAGTGAATGGCACTGATTCACAAGTCGACAATTAGAGGATGAAATCGATTCAAGTAAAATGATGGATGAATGGATACTTTTGCACAAATTACTAGGTAATCGTTCAACAAATATTTCATTTCTTATTGGTTGAAATGGCAGTACTAAGGCAAGGAAGATCAAAAATATTGTATATGGAGGCACTGCACAGAAAAATAAAAAAATGACATGAAAACCCTAGGTTTATTTTAATCAAGAATGGAATGTACATTGAATCTAGACAAGGGTTTGTATGTTTGAGATAGCTTGACAGTGAAGGAAAAGAATGTTATAAATATAGCAGATCATAAATGAAAACTGTTGGTTTTTTTGAAAGAGGATTACAAAGTTAGAGAGTGAAGTGGGTAAGTGAGTTGCTGAGTTAGTTTGACAGAGTGTTGAATGAATATTTGAAGCTGATCACAATTGAAGAAGTGTGAGAAGAGAAAGATAAGTGTGTTGCAGAAATTATGTATTGAATGTATTGATGCATTATCAGGTTATGCAGAACCAATTTTATGCATTTATGAGATTTTAATGTTGTAGAGGTTGTTGCCTCATTTGTACTAAGTTGGTGCTTAGAATAGGGGATTGGTGTCTCCTTAGGGTTGGTGCCCTTAAAAGTTGTAATAGAAGATTTATTTGTGACGCTGGATTTGAGTAGTAGACTCAAGCAACTTTTGTCATTGTGGTTTTTCACATCTTGGGTTTTCCATGTATATCTGGTGTTATGTGTGTGAACTTGTATGTGCTTGTGTTTGCCATATCTTTTCATGTTTTAATCTGCACATCTAGGTTTGAGTATTGTGTTTACACTAAGGTTAAGAAGGCTAAAAAAATTTAGTATCTACTGATTCACCCCCCCTCATTAGATTGTTGTGTTCCAACATATTGGTGAAAGTTGAAGTGTCTATGTTGTACCTTTTATGTGGCTTTAAAATAAATATTCCTTTTATAAAGAGAGGGAAATTGATTTATTTCTATAAGTTTCTTGCCAACTCCCCACTTTCCATAATCAAGTAAGTGTACAATTTGAAGTTGTTTTATTTATGAATGGTTATTTACATAAGATGATCCTATTTTTTATGCCAAAAACCTCCAAAAAAATTTTCCAGATCATAGTTACCAAATGTTTAAAGTATCAAATACATATGGTATGGCCTTGATGCAACATACATCAGTTTATTTGGGTATTTTTGTAGGAGATGGAAACTCCTTCCCAGGATCCTCAACCTACGAAAACAAATCACCCTCACACATACATGAGATAAGTACAAAGATTATTCTACAAAATATCGAAACTAATATTCAGAAATTGAGATGTTAAAATACACATTGTACAGGCCTTTTAAAGGTGTGAGAAATGAGACAGGTGAAAAACTACCCGATACAGGAAAACTACCTAAATAATTATCCCTAAGTTAAAAACTTAACACTAACACCCCCCTTAAGTGCAAAAATAGGGAGATTATTATGCAAAATGAAATGCAATATGGGTCCTAGCTACAAGGCCATATTAGGTACCCATTCACAACTTCTATGCAAGGCAAACTCTCACAACCAGAGAAAAGGAGAAAAACCTTGTGGGAGAAAACTCCTCTCCAAAAGAGAGAAGAAAAGGCTAAAAAATTCAAAGAAAGAGGACTTCACAAGAACCCCCAAGGAAAACTCCCATCACTAAGCTCAACAAAATACAAAAGGAGAGAGACTATGTAAAACCCCCATAGAAAAGAGTAGAAATATTGAAGATCCCCCCATGATGAAAAAAATCTTGTGCTAATCCTGGAAATATGAAGAATATCCCATGTCTGTGAACAACATGCCTCCCTTTATGGAGAAAAAACCACTGATGTAAGAGAAACTCCAACTCTAAAAAAAGAGAAGGGAGAGGAAGAATCAACATGAAAGATGCCTCTAAAAACTGTCCTAGTGCCTCCACGTAACCAAATGTCACATCATGATCAAGTGCAACCTCAATTGAAGAAGGTGGATCAACAATATCATGTGGAAACTCTGAAGCAACAATCTCTAAAGACACAAATGGTGTGACAATAGTGTAGCTATTGTCATAAAAAATAAGGGATATACCCTTAAATGCATCATCCAAATAAGAAATGTGGCATTCACAAAATAACTCTGCAAGACCTGTCAAGTGACTATCCCACAAAGAATGATATGAAGAATAAAAAATCCATATTGCACTTAAGAACCAACCTCTGAAGTAACAAGAGATGAATCAAAATAGGTTTGAATGTTGAGAAAATGTGTCTCAACCTTACAATTACATAAAGTATTGTTGATACATAAGGTATTATTCAGCTAATGACGACTAGAGGGCATGGGGGGATCCCCCCCACGAGGAGTTCAGGGGGGTTGGTCATCCCCTCAGTTGGGGTCCAGGGGTAGCACACCCTAGCGCAGGCTCGGGAGCAGCACCCTCGAAAGGAAAATTTTATTTATATTTGATTATTGCAAATCTGGACTATTTATCATTATGTCTCATATTCAACGGACAATATTTTATTAGATTGACTTGCCCTAGAAGGAAACCCTATTTTATGAGGGCATTATATTACAGTTGTGCATTGCGATGTATTCTAAGAGTCTGGTAGTGGTTGTGTTGCCTTTGGATCTCTGAGTGGTGATACTCTTGTGAGAAGCTTGCTCTACAAGTATATTGTAATCTTTATGATTGTTAAATAGTATATTGGGTGGATTTTGGAGTGTGGGGGTTTTCTCCCGAAAGGGTTTTCGCCACATAAATCATTGTGTTGTGGTATGCATGATATTTGTGTTTACTTATGTTTAAGTTTATGTAACTGTTAAAGGTCTATAATTTTTTTGCATTATTCTCCTCTCAAGATTAGTGTAGGAAGTTGTTCCACTACCTTAGCTTCCTTACAAGTAGTATCAGAGCTTGATCACCTTTGGTTTCAATTGTGGGTTGTTGGGTTTTTTGAACTAATCTAGATTTGAGTGGGAGTTTGTGCAAAAGACACTTTGTGATCTTGTTGCAAGATTTTTTTCAGATGGAAAATTCATCGGGGAGAATAGAGGTGGATAAATTTTCTGGTAATAATTTTGAAATGTGAAAGCTGAAGATGGAGGATTTGTTGAGAGATCGAGATCTATAGGATGTTGTTGATGAGAATGTTTTAAGGCCTGCTGATCTGACTCAAGCTGCTCAATATGATGTTATGGACCATAAATCCAAGGGTCTAATCAGATTGTGCTTGGAAGACTCTATTTTAATTAATTTCCATGAAAAGACCTCTGCATAGAAACTATGGAAGAAGCTTGGTGAGATGTATCAAGCCAAATCTTTAGTGAATAATATTTTCTTGAAAAATAAATTGTATTCCATGAGAATGGAAGAGGGTGGATGAATTATAGACCACCTGGAAGTATTCAATATGATGGTGGATCAATTGGCATCAGTTGGTGTCAAAATGGATGAGGAAGAGAAATTTTAGATCTTGCTTTGTTCTTTGCCTAATTCATGGGTTTCTTTTGTTATGGCTATTGAGAGTACTTTTGTTATATTGAATATTGAAGATGTGGTGGGTTTTTTGCTTTCTAAAGAGATGAGGAAGAAGGTATCCATCAATGCCAAGGAGGCCCTGAATTTTCATGGAAGACCTAAGGAAAAAGGAAAGAAGAATGAGAAGCGTGAAAAATCCAAGTCCAAGGGGAGATCTAAGTCTCCTGGAAAGTCCAAATTCATTGGTTGGAACTTCGATAAGCCTAGAAATGTTCGTAAGGACTACAAAGAAGAAAAGAAGAAAAGAAGAAAAGAAGAAGAAATTTGATTTTGATTCTGAGTCCGAGAAGGAAGATGGTGATGCATTCATTGCATCTTTGGAAACTTGTGTAGGTAATTATGCATGATTAATTGACTCAGGTGCATCTTTCCATATGACCTTTAATAGAGATTGATTTTCTGGATATGAAGAATTTGATAGAGGTAAGGTGTACTTGGGTGATGATTCTCATTTAGACATTGTTGGCCATGGTAAAGTTAAAAATAGGTTTCCTAATGGTAGAATAAGAAGGATTAATGGTGTGTTGAATATCCTTGGTTTAGCAAAAAAATTGTTATCTGTGAGGAAACTAATAGATGCAGGTGTGTAGGCAGTATTTTCTGATGCAAGATGCAAGATGGTTAGAGGTATTATGGTGATTGCTAGAGGTGTTAGATATGACACATTGTATAAGCTTGATGCATGCACAATTGAGTGTAATAGTACTTTTGTGAAAAGCAAGTCTATGGAAGAAGTGAGGATTTCACCTTCAGCAGATGGTCATGGCTTTTGGGTACCCAAGGGTGCCCTTTCTTTTGAATCAAAGTCACATGCAAAGAAAACTATGTTATGGCACCAAAGACTTGGCCACATTGGAGAAAAGGGTCTACGAACCTTAAAAAATAAAAACCTTGTTGAAGGTTTGTCTGATTGTAATCTTGAATTTGATTTATGTGAGCATTGCATTTATGGAAAACAAAACCACATTTAGTTTTACTCGAGTTCTCATAAATCTTGTGGTGTATTGGATCTTATTCATTCTAATGTTTTTGGTCCTATAAATGTTTCTTCAATTGGTAAATCCACATATTATGTTTCATTTATTGATAATTATAGTAGGACATGGGTATATTTTCTAAAGAGTCAATCTAAAGTTTTCAGTCGATTTAAAGAATTTAAAGCAATGGTTGAGTTGCAGACTGGAAAGAAAATAAAATGTTTGAGGACTGATAATGGAGGTGAATTTTTCTCTGATGATTTTGATAGATTTTGTAAAGATTGTGGTATTCGTAGACAAAAGACAATTCCATATTCTCCACAAAAAAATGGAATTACAAAAAGAATGATCAGGACATTGATGGAGAAAGCTAGGAGTATCTTGAGTGGTGTTGGTTTAGAACAAAGGTTTTGGGATGAAGTTGTTGCCATTGCTTGTTACTTGATTAACAGGTCTCCTACATCATATCTTATTGATAAGACACTTATAGAGGCATGGTCGAGCCACAATCCTTCATTAAAACATCTTAGAGTTTTTGTTGTGAGGCATATGCACATGTTCCAAAGGAGAAGTGAACAAAGTTTCAGAACAAGGCTGTGAAATGTATCTTCATCGGATACAGTTATGGTGTGAAAGGATAAAAGTTTTGGGATCCTGTTACGCAGAAGGTAATACATAGTAGAAGCGTTATTTTTAGAAAAACTAAGCCTTCTTATGTTACATTGAAGCTAGAACAAATTAAATACGAAGATGTGATTCAATTTCTTTCTACACCCAAGAAAGTTGAATCAAGGCCTATGGATAAACAAGAAGTTTAGGAGAGCTCATCTAGATCTAAATCTTTAGAAGAGGACAAAGAACCTCCAACTCAGCTTGTTCATAGGTCTACAAGGCACAAACAACCACTTGAAAGGTATTCACCTGATGATTGGAGATGCATTTTTTCTTTGAATACCAACATGGATGAGCCCTGATCAGTAGAAGAGGCATTAGGTATGAATGATGCAGAATATTGGAAGATTGTTATGGATAAAGAAATAACAGCTTTGAAAAAGAATGATACATGGGATATTGTACCATTTCCTGAAGGATGAAAACCTGTTAGTTGCAAATGGGTGTTCAAGAAAAATATTGGTTCAGATGGAAGTATTGAGAAATACAAAGAAAGGTTGGTTGTAAAAGGTTACTCTCAAGTTGAGGGTGTTGATTATGGTGAGATATTTTCTCCTATTGCAAAAATGACATCCATTAGATTTTTTCTTTCTATTGCTGCTACTTATGATTTAGAGGTTGAGCAAATAGATGTGAAAACTGCTTTCCTTCATGGTGACTTGGAGGAGGATATTTATATGACACAGCTAGAGCACTACATGGTGAAAGGTAAAAGTAAACTGGTTTACAAATTGAAGAAATCTTTGTATGGTTTAAAATAGAGTCCTAGGATGTGGTACCCAAAACTTGATACATATGTGTTGAGTTTGGGATTTGAGCATTCTAAATCAAATCATTTTGTTTATTATAAAACCGATGGTGATCATTTCCTATTTATTGCATTATATGTTGATGATATGTTATTCATTGGTAAAGGGAAAGGTATGATTTCATAACTGAAATCTCAACTTGTTGCTAAGTTTGAAATGAAATATCTTGGTGCAGATAAACACATTCTTGGGATGGAAATAAGAAGAGATAGAGTGAACAAAAAGCTATGGCTTGGAAAAAGTAAGTATGTCAATTTAATTTTATAGAGGTTTGATACACAAGATTGTAGACCATTGTGTGTTTTTGTTTCAATTGGAACAAAGTTATCTATTTCATATTGTCCAACATCCCCATCGGAGATGGAAGACATGAGTAGAGTGCCTTACCAGAGTGTAGTTGGAATTTTGATGTATGCTATGGTTTGTACTAGACCAAACATCACCCAAGTAGTGGGAGTTATTTCCAAATATATGTCTAATCCTGGTAGAGTTCATTGGGATGCAGTTAAAAGAGTCTTCAGATATTTGTATGGTACCTCAGATTATTTCTTATGTTATCATAGTAATATGACTAAAGATGAGATTTCCCTTGATATTCATGGTTATGTGGATACAGACTGGGTAGGTGATGTTGATAGCAAAAGATCCACCAGTGCTTATGTGTTTACTTTATTTGGTGGTGCAATTAGTTGGATGAGTAAGATACAGGTTGTGGTTGATTTTCCACTACTAAATAAAATTATATATGGTAGCAACTCATGCTTGTAAAAAAATCATTTGGCTTTAGAGACTTTTTTCAAATATTGGAATAAAACAAGGTGCAATGACAATTTATTACGACAGTTAGAGTGCAATATGTCTAATCAAGAACCCAACATTTCATGTTAGGACCAAGCACATTGATGTATTGTATCATTTTGTTAGAGATATGGTCGAAGATGGCAGGGTGAAGCTGGTTAAGGTAGAGACTTTCATAAATGTTGTTGATTCTTTAACTAATCCTGTGAGCATAGAGAATTTAAAATGGTGTTGAGAGACTATGGGCCTTTCAACCCCTAGCAATTAGGAGATTATGATGACTCCCTTCCATTTTCCTTGCAAGGTGCTTGACAAGTGGGAGATTTGTTGAGAAAATGTGTCTCAACCTTGCAATTACATAAAGTATTGTTGATACATAATGTATTGTTCAGCTAAAGATGATGGAAGGGGGAGGAGGTGTGGGGGGATCCCCCCTCCACGATGGGTTCAGGGGGATCATCCCCTCGGCTAGGGTCTAGGGGAAGCGTGCCCTGGTGGGGGCTCGAGGGAAACACCCTCGAAAGGAAAATTTTATTTATATTTTATTATTATAAATCTGGACTGTTCATCATTGTGTCTCATATCCGACAACCAATATTTTATTAGCTTGAGAGAGAATTGTATTATGGTTGTGCATTGCGATGTATTCTGAGAGTTTGATAGCGGTTGTGTTGCCTCTGGATTTATGAGTGGTGATACTCCAATGAGAAGCTTTCTCTACAAGTTTATTGTAATCTTTGTGATTGTCGAATAATATATTGGGTGGCTTTTGGAGTGTGTGGTTTTTCTCCCGAAAGGGTTTTCCCTATGTAAATAATTATTTTGTGGTATGCATGATATTTGTGTTTACTTTTGTTTAAGTTTCTGTAACTATTAAATATCTATAAAAAAAATTCATTATTCTCCTCTCAAGATTAGTGTAGGAAGTTATTCCACTACCTTAGCTTCCTTACACTGAAGAACTCCAAAGTTCAAATGACCAATATCTCCCAAGGAATTGCTATCAACACTAGTAAGAGGGGTACGGGGATCATAATCATCACCATCAACAAAATGAGAAAAGGCATAGAGATGAGACTCATCATCAACTTCACCAACAACAATGACTTTTCCAATATTAGACTATCTAATGAAAATAGAATCTGCAGTGAACTCTACAGTCTTAGGTACCTCACCATGAGTAATGTGATAGATGGAAAGTAGATTTGTGTGCAAATTAGGAATACACAGTACATCTTTGAAACAACCATCACCAATCTCAACATTTCCTATCCTTGCAACATCCAAAAAATTACTATCTCCCAACAAAATCTTAGAAGTATCAGTAGGATGAAGACCAAAAAAAGGATAGGGAGTAAAACCCATGTGATGAGATTCTCTTGAATCCAAAAACCACTATCATGACCTGAATGAACTGTAGAAGTTGTCAATGCATGTCCTTTGAGTTTATCTTCTTTACCTTTCATTCCATTTGCAAATCTTGCATTCCCTGACTGTGTAGGTTTGGATGAAGGTGAAGGTGATGCAGATGGAGAGGTTGTAATGGAAGGAGTCATAGATGAGGGCAGTGGTATATTGTTCTTTTGAAGAAGATGTAAAAGCTCATCTATATTCTTTGTATAACATCGGTATTCATCATGACCTTTCTTCTTGCAATACACACAACTAAACTTCTCCTTCTTAGGTTTATCCTCTTTTGAAGAGGTGGAGGACTCATTAGACTCTATCTTAGCCTTAGGTTTCTTCTTCCCTTTGCTCTGAGATGCTTATGCAACTAATGCATGATTCATAGAGACCCCCTCTAACTGGGCAAGTTTGGCTTGCTCCCTTGTCAAACAGTCACATAATGTCTCAAAAGAAGGCATTATGAATGCATTTCCCAAAGCATCCATGGTGGAGTAGAAGGTAGAAGAAAAAACTAAAAATGGACCTCTCAACTTAGAAAAAATTAAAAAAATGGACTCCTTATCAATTTTATCGTTCCCACATCCCGCCAATTGTGATCTCACAAATTTGAACTTGACTAGGAAATCATCAATGGAAGAAAATGCATCAGGGGAAAGAGAAGTCAATTCCGCCTCTAGTTGCAAAGTACTGAACTCATTGATCTAACCAAACAAGTTTTTTAACTCATCCCATACCTCCTTGGGTGTATTACACTCCTCAATGTGGAAAAGAAAACTGTTAGAAACATGCAAAGCTATTAGAACCATAGCTTCGTCATAGTTGTTTATGTGAGCAAGTGTTTCATACTCCTTGGTAAAAGTGGGTTGATTATCATTCAATGTGGACCACAAAACCTTAGATTGGAGCAACCTATTCATTTTAATATTCCAAGCATGATAGTTATGGGGGTTAAAAGTTCAACTGAATCAGGAGTAGTCATGACAGTAATTTTCACCAAAAGCAAGCAAAATACACCAAACTGATACAACTGAAACCTCCAAAAATATCAACCAATGCAACCTCTCGAGATTTATTTTTCCAACATCCAAAAAACATCACTCAAGAATTAAAAAAGAATGAATATGTACTTGAATCTCAAAAACAAATGTGACAAAAAATTAACCACCTTAGGAGGCATTTTGTGGCGGGCTCCCACACCACATGAGAGCCAAATGAATGCACCAAGAGCTATCATGTCATGCACAAGTCACCACAACCCTACGTGCAAGATAGCCTCTTCACAACAACCAAAGAAAGTGCAAAGGTATTTAAATAGCTAAAAAATACCCCACGTTGCCCATGTGGGATGATTTTTCTAGAAATTTGCTTTCCAGACAGGCTTTCCTCCACTTCAACATAGCTTTGAAACCCTAAATATTTAGGGGAAAACTTAGGAGAGCAATAATCTTTTCCCAAATTGATCTCCAATAAACTCTTATGCCCAAATACCGTACTCCATCTTTGGACAACAACAAGGATCTTCGTAGAGTGGAGAATAGTAAATATCATCAACACCAATGACCATACACAGGTCAATCTTCACACCTAGATTGCAACCCAAGGAATAAGCACTAACTACATACACAACTCATGCCTTCTTAGACTGTCACACCTTGGTAGAATACGTGGGGATTTTGAATTTTCCACCCAACATTATGCCACCCAAACTCGGCCTTCTCCAAATCAAACTTAGAGGTCTCTTTTATCACAGGTTTGACAACCACTAACTACCCCATCCGCTCCTTCTCTAGATCATGGGTAATGAACAAGGTGAACAAATTGATTGTGTTGAGTGCAGCATATGACAAATCGTGCCACCAACAAAATCACACTTTCAATCATAAAATTTGTGGCAAGATTGAGGCATCACCCAAGTGCCCAAACAGATTGGCCATTATTTGGAGGTTTGGTTGAAACCCATTGCCCCCACCTTTGACTCATGAATCATATTTTATTAATTTCCATTAACTGTTGGATGACCTTTGGCGTGATCATTTTTCATCAACAGATTGTGGAAAATCCTTAGTAGGTGAAAAATATGCTTGGATCTCCTCAACAAAAACTCTCCTAAAGGGTGAGCAGGGGGAGGAGCTCTAATACCATGTAGGAGATGGCAGCTCCTTCCCAAGATCCTTAACCTGCGAAAACAAATCTGCCAAATATTGAAGATGATATTCAGAAATCGAGATGATAAAATACATAGTGTACAAGCCTTTTAAAGGTGTGAGGAATGAGATGGGTGAAAAACTACCTGATACGAGAAAACTACCTAGATAATTATCCCCAAGTTAAAAACTTAACACTAACATTTTTTTTACGTGGAAAAATAAATTTATTTCTATATATTTTTCTTTTCAACTCCCAATTACCAACTATACACATCCTTGATGCAATGTGGTTGAAGTTGGAAGCTTCTTCTCTTCAGAGTGGCTTTAAAATGGATAGTTTTACAAGAGAGAAAACAAATTTATTTCTAGTAAAATTGGTTGTGTTCCTATTAAAGTAGATATTTTAGAAAACAATTAAACCAACTAAAATCCCCTATATAAGAGGATGACATAATTTGTGGACATGACATTCGTTAAAGAAATGCAATTAATTAATTGTTTCATTTCAAGTGCTTTTAGTCACTTGTCTCCACCTTTAAGAACATGTGCAATAATAGACGACATACAAAAACAAGTAGAGAACTCTCTTGAACAAAAGTAAATTTTAGAAAATAAATTCATATTGAAGATCTTGGCTTGTTATAAAAGATTGTTAAGAAAAAAATGAAGTGGAGGATCTTGGATTGTTAAGCTATCAACTTCTATTTTTTTCATGTATAAAAGGTATGTTGGGTTGAGTTGTACTTTGGGTATTTTTCTTTCATCAACATAGGTGTGATCCCATAATAGTGGTTTACACTTTCTAGGACTGATTTTTGTTAAAATCACATATTTTTAGAAAATATAATGATTTAAGCCTTGAAAAGTTTCATTTAAAGGATTCCAATTGCAAAGGGTTTGATCAAACCACCTTAGATCAAACCCCCTTGGATAGAACCCTACTAGTTTTAAATGATACCTATAACGGAGTCTCCTTTACACCTATCAAAATGTTGATAAAAAATCACTTTTGATTTACCTTTTGTGGGATCAAGTGAATTCATTTAAAATTTATTTATTGTAAGTATATAGTCCTTATTATAAGCTTCCCAAAAAGTATAATTTTAAATATATTTAATTTGATTATTATATTTATTTTTTATTTCTTGTGAATGTAGGTTTTTCACTGAAAATCAAGCTCTATGTTCTGCACATGTGGAAAAATAGTAGATTACCAAAAACAAATTCTGAAAAATATCTATTCCCTTGATATTGATGTCCTTGATCCAACAAAAAAAAAGAATTTTGACACATACAAAAAAGGTTGTGTGTTAGCAAGTAAACTTGTGTCTAAATTGCAATTGGTTTGACTTCAAAACTTAATTAAGAAAAAAAATTCAATAAAACACCATGAAACCAATTATATGCCCTAGATATCATAGTTACAAATCTAAATTCGAAAAAAATAGAATTTTATCCTCCATAGAAAAAAAATTGTGTTAACAAGCACACATCACTTAATGATATCAAGTTTCCACAATCCATAATGTTCTTTGTAATGATTTATGACTTTGATTGTGCGAGAATTTTTGCATCAACGTTTCAAATCACACTCTATGATCCATCATTAGGTTTAGCTTTTCTCTCATCCTGATGATGGATCCGAAGTGTGACCCGAAACATTGATGCAAAAATTCTCACACAATAAAAAGCTAGAAATCATTACAAAGAGTACACATCACTCTCTGAAAATGGTGTTTACTATTAAAAAATAGTTATCAAAGGAGATGGAAAGAGAAATGCAATTTCATTCCAATTTTTTTTGAAAAAATATATTTAGAATCTACAAACAAAATGTCACAAATCACTAGTTTGCATCATCTTCAAATTCCTCACTGTTTAGCAGTTATAGGTGTCCAAAAGTGAAAAAAAGGTTCAAAATGTTCATTTCAATGTCAAGTTTGGCCAAAAAGATATTTTATGGTGGAAAAATGCGACATGACATTGAATATAGACTATTTTAAAGATGAATGGCTTTTGGGTTAGGTGCTCCACCTCAATGGTCACGGATTGAATGTTTTCTCATAATATGAGTGTTTTACAAAGTTTTATTTTGATATCGAAATATGAAATATCCTACAATTTTGATGTGATCTTAATGTTTTTATTTTATTCTAATTTCATGCACTTATATATTGATACATCTAAATATGGATATGGTCCAACAATATCATATCTATATAATTTCTAATATGTAGATGCAAATATTTGGTAATGAAAGAGGAAATATCCTACAACTTTGATGTGATCTTAATATTTTTTTTTTTTTCAATTTCTATTTAAGTGAGATTGGGTGATTGTCACTTTTGAAATTTTAAAATATGAAACTATAATGTCTTTGTTGAAGAGATTTTTGACAAATAAACTACCAAAACTATTGAAATTTTTCTGATTGTTACCAACTAATCCAAAAAAATTCATGAAAAGGATAGCAACACCAAAAATAGTAATTTAAAAGATCTTCAATAGTTTATTCTTGACACCAATTCAATCGGATTGGTGCTATTTTCAATTTTTCAAAACTTCAAAAATCAAAATCGTCCTACCAAAATTTGGCAAGAACTTTGAGCAATGCGACCTTGTTTAAAATGGTTTACATTATTGTAATGGTGAAATTTGTACATCCATATCAATTTCCATTTACTTTGGGTCATTTTGGTGGAGTGATTTAATACGATTGGAAAATGCTATATTTTTTTAGTAAGTTTGTTTCTTTAATTTTGATTTATTTTCATTTTTTTTATATATTTAATTTTATTTTAATTCTATATGTAATTATTTCTATATATATAATGTTTTTTAACTATATTTTTAATGTGTTTCTCTTTATTATAAGATTTTGTATTTCTTCTTCTATTTATGGGGCTCCCCAGGCTCATTTGTGCTCATCTAAGCGAAATGAGGTCAAGTGGTTGCCTCCGAAAGAAGGGTGGATCAAGGTAAATTTTGATGGGGCTTCGCAAGGCAAACCCAATCTGGCAAGCGCAGGGTGTGCAATTCGTGATAAGAGAGGGATAATCAAATTAGTGGCGGTAAGGAAACTAGGTCATGCCACCAATAATGAAGTAGAATTCCAGACAACTTTGCTAGTTTGGAAAAGGCCAAAATATTAAATTATTTGAAGGTCCATCTTGAAGGGGACTCCCTAAACATCAACAATGCTATCCATCATAAATTGACCCCAAATTGGAAGTTGCATAAATGGTTGGGGGTGATCAATCATTTTTGCAAGGTTTGGTAGTGTTCAAACTTACCCACATTAGGGAAGGAGATAGGCTGACAGACGAGGCTGCCAATGTGTAGAGATGGCGGGCAATGAGATGAAGGTAGGCTCGTCATTTATTTGGCACAGGTACACTGGGTAAACTCACAAGGGTTTGTGTAGATGTGTGAAGGATCAATTACCAAGTATAGTAGGCAATCATTGCTATTTATGGCAGATGAGCTGAAGGGACAGGAGCTCATCACAAAATTATTATAGATGCATGTTAAAAGGAGGATGAAAGCCTCAGGCATCTTGTTCTATTTTTGTGCAGATCTAGAATGGATACTAGTGTTTGTCTGAAATCCAAGCGCAAAAAAATGGCTTTCTTAGGGGAAGTCTCTGACAGGTGGTTGCGGGCCATTTTTAGGTCCAATTATGGATTGGTAATGCACACCATAAGATTGATTTTAGGTGACGTGTATGTAAATGAGGCCTCGAGATATTGTGTTAACACCGATGTCTTGTCCATGTTTATGGCCATGATTTTGGATGCGGATGGTGGAGAAAATTATGAATGAGTTGGTTTGGCCGCAGAAGTAGTGGGGGATAAAGGAAGTGCTACGTCGGGCTTCGCCTAGAGTGGATCTTGCCCCAAGTGCAGGTGCTTGGTCCCATGCTGGGGGCCACCATCTTCCATAGTGGATTCCTTTTGTCATATGTGGTTTTGGTATGAATGTTACTTAGTGCCGTAATCATGCTCAGATGGGTATCGACTTTGTGAAGAATTTGGTGGGTGAAAATAATTCTGACATGATAGATTGGTCCTTTGCACTACTACAACCTTTTGAACAACCACAGGTGGATGATGATAGTGGATGCTAAGCAGCCAAGGGTGATCAAGATAGTCTGTTTTTTGTCTATTTCTAAGTGCTTTGTATGTGTTGATGTATTGTCGTAGAGGGTTATAGTTATGTCATAGTTCTAATAGAAGCTATATAGCTAAGCTTCAATTTTGGAGGACTTATATTTAAGCCAGTATGTACCTATGCCCTAGTTCTGCCTTTTGTAAAACTTTTATAAACTTTAATATAATAGGGTGTGGTCCTTCACAGCGACTTTTGCTAATAAAAATAAAATAAAATTTGTATTTCTTATTTGAAAGGAAGTAGATGTACAATTATGCTTTTGATACTAATTTATAAGAGAGGTATGTTTAAAAATTAAATTAATTATATAGTTACAAAAAATAAACACAAAAGCAATTAGGGCACTTCCACCAAACCCTCCTCCTCCTCCTATGAGGGGGCCTTCAAGCCCACTTGTTATGAAAAATATATATTACACATAGGATTGCAAGGTGAATATCACATAAAATTCTAATAATTAGAATACAAGGTTGAAACACTATTCTTAACATTCTCTCATTTGAGAGGCAAGTTGGGTGATGGGGTTATCTGCTCCTTTTGAATTGGTATTGTTTCTAGCTTAGATGTTTGGATCTCTAATTTTCTATTCGTTTGGTTTTGTCCACCCTGGACCCTTTGGGTAGCTGTTGTTTAAGGTTGCTATTTTTGTAGCTCGATGGGTGGCATGTTGGCATGCTTTGTTGGTTGTGAGGCTTGTACTGAAGGTTGATTGGGTCTTGGACCCACTTTTACCTATTTGAATTTGTTTGATGCAAGTCTTTTGGTTGTTGTTTTGCAGCTTTGCAGGTGGCCTTTTCGCATGCTTTGTTGGCGTTGTTGCATGTTCCTCCTTGTTGTCCTACTGGCAATGAGAGTTGTTTATTGTTGTTGTTTTATCTTGTAGTTGTTCCTTGTCTTGCTATACTTATTGCTAAATCTTTTGTGTTGTAAAAGGGATCAAGGCCCTTTCAAATCCCTACTTACTTAATCAAAAACATTCTCTCATTTGTGAAATATTATGCAAGAGAAAAGGGAATACCAACACTATTGATTAATTACTAGGGGCTATGAGGCCCATAGACTTAGAGCACCACCTAAACTTCTCTATGCTCCCTAGCTTTTTCAATGCATCTATAACATTCTATAAAAGTCACAACTTTCTCTAGCATCACACTCGCAACATTTCCCATGTCTCAAATAAAGGGCATTAGAGACCAATATGTTTTATCCTCACATAAAAGGTTAGGCCATTTATTAGGCAAATGGCACTCTAACTATCACACTAAACTATAATAGTTATTTGACTTATCCCTGCATCTAAACACAATCTCATAATCCAAATGGCCTCCTTACAAAAATTTAGATATCATATAATTTTCCTCTACAATGGACAAAGCTACCATATCCTGACACTTTCTTATCCAACTCACTATTCCAATATGAATCCTATTATCAACATCCCCTACCCAATATGAATCCATATAACCTTTTATATCCCCTAAGTGTTAAGTCACATAAAATATCACCACAATAATAAATGGAATACTCAAAAGTACCCTACAAATACCTTAAGGTCCTCCTCACTATAACCTAATGTCATGTCTAGTATTAGCCATATAGCTACTCAAGACCCATTATTTAGGCAATGTTTGGTCTAGTGCTAACTATAACATACATCAAAGTACCAAGTGCACTAGCATAAGGAACCCAAGTCATATCCTCCATATTTGTGGGTATTGTAGGGTATTGCTTAACTAAAAGTGTAGTTCCTAAAGAAATAGAAATAGTCATTGATCTACTATTTGTTATACTAAAATATTGTAATACAAATTTCACATACTTACTCTATCCTAACCAAAGCTTTATGTTCACTCTATCTCTTATGATCTTCATTTCTAAGATATACTTAGCAACCCATGAGTCCTTCATCTCAAATTGTATTTAAAGTTTACACATCAAATCCCTAATCTCATTCTTACTATTACCAAAAATATCATAACTTCTATGTACAATGTAATAAGGTAATCATCACCATCATGTTTGTAATAAAGCACAATGATCTAATTTAGATCTCATAAAGCTCAATGCTAACATAAAAGAATCAAATTCTGGTGCCAAATTCTAGGAGACTATTTGAAACCATATAAAGAATTTTAATCTACAAACCAACAATTCTTTACCTTTTTCAACATGGTGATTTGGTTGTCATATAGATTTCCTTCTCCAAGCAAGCATGCAAGAATGTTGTTTTCACATCTATTTTTTATATAGATCTAAACCAAAAGTTGTTACTATAAATAATAGTAACCTAATAGACATCAACTTAGTAACCAGGAAAAAATCTCACCAAAGGGTAAAAGTTCAAAACCATGTCACAAGTTGGTCTTGAACTCTATGTAGGGTAATGAACCTAGATTGTTTGATACCTCTAGGGCAGATGAGAGCGACGATGGTTGGAGTTTTGGCATGCAGCCTATAGCAGGTTGCATCTGTCTTCCATGCTTTCTCTCTGGCTTGCATGTATTTGTGCCTTCTACTCTTTGATTGGTGTGTGCTACTGTTGCATGGGTTCATTATTACTTCCAGGGGGTGTTTGTTATTGCTTTGACTTTGGGTGTCTTTCTTTTTCTTCTTTTTTCTAGTTCACTATTTTTTCTCTATGCATGGAGCTGCATGCTTCTCCAAGTGGGTTAAATATGATGTATTTCTTGAAGATGGTATTGGGGATTGGTTCCTCACCATCTTTTCATGCCAATGCTGCAAATTTTGTGGATAATACTTCAAACAGTGTTAGGTTTTCTCAAGGAGGTATTTCTTGTGTTCCAAAGGTGAATGGTTATCTAGTTAAGAGCGAAACTTGCCTGATTTTGGTAATCTAACCAGATGCTATAGCGGAGGATGTTGATTATTGGAGTAACCATGCGTTAATTTGAAAGCTCATGGGAATCAAGGTCTCTCTCCCATTTCTTGAGTCATGGGCCCATCAAACCTGAAACCTAGAGGGGGACATGGAGGTGATGCAAGCAACGAATGGGTATTTTATGGTGGTTTTTTTCTTTTCTAATAGATCATAATAAAGAATTTGAAGGGGGTCCCTACTTTTATAATCAAGTAGGGTTATTTATTAAACCCTGGAACACTGGATTTAATCCATTTGAATAACTTCCATCATGGGTTCCAGTCTAGGTGAGACTTCCTTGGATTTTGATGGAGTTCTAGAGGAATGACATCTTGCATATGATTGCTCTCTTGTTGGGTAAGCCGATGGGGCGTTCACAACAGACTCAAGAGAAAAAGGTAATTTCTTTGGCCCGTATTTGTGTGGAGATTGATCTTAATAACCCGTTGCTAGACTCGTTGGAACTTTGGGTTGGGTCCATCTCATGGATTCAATGATTGGATTATGATACCTTGCCCTTTTGCTGTCGAATTTTCCATGAATATGGCCATCTACAAAGAAAATGTCCTAAAATTAATGTCTTGGGTGTCTCCATTGGTGGGGCTTATGATAAAGGTGCCTCCTCGCTTTGCACCATTGAGAGATAAAGGGAAGACCCCTATGCTGAAGGTTTTATTATAGTAAAGTCTCACAATAAGGGAAGAGACCTAAAAGGAACCCTTAAGGACAAGCAAGATGATGCTTGTTTTAATCGGTTTGAGGCCTTGGAAGATTTGGACCAACATATGGATATCCCAGACAAGGATCCAAATGTTAATACTTCCTTGGATGATGAGCAGTTGGCTTCCAAAATGGGTGAAAATGGAAATATTTTAGAGGAGGTAGGCACCAATTCATTAATAGTTTCTACCCCAATGCATGCTATTGTATTGATTCCTCTTGTTGAATTGGAGGTGGGTGCTAGTCCATACTTAGATCGTTTCAATTCACAACATGTGGTGGAGGCTCAAGATCCTAGCATGGGTAGCAAGGTCTCTTCTACTTTGGGGTTGCACCAGAAGAATATCAAGAAGGGGAATTCTGAGAGGTCTTCTAAGGTTGGGAGGAAGAAAGACCAGGATAAGATTAGGCTAGCAGGTGAGAATTTGGTGGAGTCAGGTTCAGTTAAGCCTCTCGATTCCCATTTTTCTAACTCCCAAAAATGATTGTTCTCTCTTGGAATCTGAGGGGGTTGAACAACATCCCTCGACAAAAGGATGTTCAGGAAATGATCAAGGCTCATTCCTCTGATGTATTGTCTCTTGAAGGTATGGTCAAGGTCACCTCCAAGCTTTGGTGGTAGGGTTAGTGTTAGTGTGTTGGGGATTAGGGAAGTGCTGGTGGGATTGCTTGTCTTTGGGACAAATGAAAGGTCTCTCCTTTGTGGTGGGTTGCGGGTAGGCACTCCTTGTCCATGGTTGCTTCAAGTTTTGAATCTGGATAAAATCTTATTTTTCTCTAATTTCTACACTCCAACTAATTTGGTTGGTAAGATTCACCTATGGAATCATATAAGGTATATGCAATCCCTACCTCCTCTACTTCCATGGATTGTGGTTGGGGATTTTAATTGTATTCTAAGTCTTGATGAAAAGAAGGGTGGTTTGGATTGTCTTGAGTCTTCTTCGTTTGTGTTTAGAGAGAATATATCCCTTCTAAATTTGATTGATTTAAAACCTCTCAATGGTTTTTTCACTTGGAGTAATAGGAAGTGTGGGGACAATTCTATCTCTAAGAGGTTGGACAAGTTCTTGGTTTCTAGTTTTTGGATAGGCAATTAGTGGATCTCCAATTCATAAATCCTTGATTGGAGGGGCTTGGACCATTGTCTTATAAAATTTTCTGCTCTTAGAAGGGATAGTGTTAAGAATCCTTCTTTTAAATTTTAGCTAATGTGGCTCCGTGAGTCTTCTCTATAGGACCTCATGAAAGACTAGTGGATTAGAGGTTTTCCTCTATATAGGACAACCATGTATACTTTTGTCAAAAGGCTCCAATTCATGAAATTTCAGCTCAAAAACTGGAATAGGGAATGCTTTGGGAATGTCTTTAAGGAAAAATCAGTTGCTTAGAATCATTTGGATACCATCACTAGGCAGAATAGAGACCAAGGGGTTACCCAAGAATCCCTTAAAGTTGAAGTAGATGCTTTGGTGGAATTATCTAAATGGGAACTACGAGAGGAGTTTTTTTATGGAAACAAAAGTCAAGGATTACTTGGCTTCAGGAGGGGGATAGGAATATTGCCTTCTTCTATAGCTTTTTCAAAGCTAGGGGACATGGGAATCAAATCTCTTCTATTGTCTCCTTTCACGGTGTCCAATTATCCTCTTTTAGAGATATTTCATAGGAGGCTACCTATTATTTCTCCTCCTTATTCAAGGAGGACTCTCCTAAGGATTTGGATAAAGTGAATTAGGTATTGGCTTGCATTTCCTCAAAATTTCCCTTTGAAGCTAATATTGGACTCAATTGGCCCATCTCCCTGGAAGAGTTGGAAGAGGTTGTTTTCTGTATGAAAAAAGGTAAGGCCTCAAGTCTGAATGGCTTTTCAATTGAGTTTTTTCAAGAATTTTTGGAGATTTTCAAGTGGGATCTTTTAGAGGTGGTGCAAGAATATCAAAGTAGTAAACAAATGTTGAAATCCATGAATTCCACTTTTCTGGATCTTATCCCCACGAGAGAAGGTGCTAATTCATTTGATCTTTTTCACCCTATTTCCCTTTGTAATGTTATCTATAAGATCATCTTTGAGCTTATTGTTGAGAGACTGAAGCCTTGGTTGGTCAAAGTTATCTCAGAGGAGTAGGGAGGTTTTGTGGTGGGAATACATATCCAAGATGGTGTTGTTATTATTGTTGAGGCTATTCATTCCATGGAAGCATCTAGAGAGAAGGTCATGCTTGTCAAATTGGACATGGCTAAGGCCTCTCTTCTTCGTAAGATTCTCAGTGCTTTTGGATTTGATGAGGATTGGATTAATTGGGTGATAAGTTGTGTCACATTGTTGTCTTACTCTATGTTGATTAATGGTGTGCCTTCCTCTCTTTTTGGTGCTATTAGGGGTCTTCAACAAGCAGACCCCTTGTCTCCTTTTCTCTTCATTATTATGGCTAAAGGTCTGGGAAGACATTTAAAATCCTATTTGAGTCATGGGCTTATTCACGAGTGGTGTTAGGGTGATGGATTGTCCCCTTAGTCTCACTTACAATTTGTGGATGACACTACACTTTTGGGTGTTGCCAGTATAAGAGAAGTGAGAAACTTCAAGCGTGCTCTTGACATCTATCTAGTGGCTTCTAGTCAAAATATCAATGAAGGGAAACCCTCTATTTTCTTCTTCAACATTCCTTTGCTTATTCAATCTAGGATTGCTCATATTCTTAGATTTCAGATAGGTACTATTCCTTTTGTGTATTTGAGAGTTCCCCTCTCTATGGCCCCCCTTTCTAGAGGTACCTGATAGAGTGTTCTGGATAAGTTTAGAGGCTATGTCAACCATTGGACTTGTAGGTGGTTGTCCTTTGTTGGGAGGATTATGCTCCTAAAGGTTGTTGTTTAGGTGCTTCCTATCTATAGGTGTATGGTTCAAGTTGCTTATGCTGGTTTTATTAGAGATATTGATGCCTCTCTCAATAGTTCTTATGGGAAGACAAATTAGATTCCAAGAAGTGGAGTTTGGTTAAGTGGGAGTCTATTTTTTGGCCTATTCAATAGGGTGTTATGGTCCTTCGACAAGCGACTTTTACTGGACAAGCTTTGGCAGCCCAGCTTTACTGGCAATAGTGTTCTAATAAGGATCAACGTGGGCCAAAATCATTAATGTTAAATATCTGTGTGGGGTTGCTAAAGAAGATATTCCTAGATGCGCCTTAGATGGTAAGGGGTCTATGATTTGGGATACTCTTAAGTGTGGAGCTAGCTTAATCAAGAAAGGTTTGTTTGGCTCAATTCTTGGGATAGTAACCCCCTATCTTGTCCACCCATCCCTATTTGCAAAATTTTGGTGTACACTTCCAAGTGGATGGGTGGTCGAAGGTGAGTGATTTCAAAGTAGTGGAACGTCTGGGTCAAGTGGAGGTTCTTAAGTGGAAAGAGAGTCACTTATGGCCCTTGGGGGTCTTGAAAGGGGATTGGGCTGAGTTGTCCAATATTTTAGTAGAGAGAGCTTGTAGCACTTTATAGTGAAAGGATGTCCTAGCATGGGCCCCTGATCCTAAAGGCGTTTACTCGGTGGATGTTGGGTACCATGAATTGGATAGAAGGGAATATGGGGAGGATGACACCCAATTGTGGAAATATGTTTGGAATAAGCTTGTTTGGCCTAAGTGCAACTTCTTCCTTTGGTTAGTTTCCCAGAATAGGTGTCTTAATTGGGATAATCTTCTAAAGAGGGGATTTCATGGTCCCTCCATATTTTTTCTTTATGGTAGTAGTGAGGAGTCTTCCTCACATTTTTTATTTCAATGTGCTTTCTCTAAATTTATTTGGAACCTTTGGTGGGTTGTGTGGAGACACTCTTGTGTGCATGCTCTTTCCCTCGCTAAGTTTTGGAGGACTTTGGGGAGGCCCCCTACTCATTCTTTCCCTCTCTAGATGGTGTGGACTATTGGGCCTTCATGCATTCTCTAGTAGGTTTGGTTTTAGAGGAACCGTAGGATTTTCCAGAATTAAAAACTAACAGTTTTGCAAGTTTGGCAACATATTCTTGGTATGCTTCAAGAAACTATTTCAGCTAAGTGTGAGGCAGGAGATCCTTTGGATGTTGGGGAGGCTCTGATGTAGGGTTTGGGTCTGACTAGATTGAGCTTAAGGAAGGCTTGTTCCAAAGGGAGGGGAAATTTCTACAAGAAAATCCAGAGAGAAGGTAGGTGGTCTCCACCTTCTTTTGGGTTCCTAAAAATTAATATGGATGACTCATCCAAGGGAAATCTGAGTCTTGTTAGTGTTGGAGGAGTGGGGAGAGATAGTTATGGGGCTTCCCTTTTCTTCTTCTCCAAATATCAAGGTTATCGAACTAATAATCTCATGGAGGCTCTTGTAATTTTGGTTTCCTTAGAAAAGGCTTGGGCTCCTGGTTGGCGCAAGATTATCTATGAATCAGATTCATAGATTGTGATTAATTTATTGAACAAGAGTATTTTTGATGGGGTGAATTGACAACTATCTTCGATTGTGTAGTAGATTCAACAGTTAATCAGATATGGTATCCTTTGTCCATAATATCCCAAGGGAGTGGAACAATGTGGTGGATTATCTTTCTAAATGGGCTTTTGAGTTTAGTGGGGATTGGAATATTGATTATTGGGAGTATCTTCCCAATGACTGTGTCTATAGATTGAAGATGTTGATCCATGAGGATATACATGGCACTTGAACAGGAATTTGTGATCCTATTTTTGTGGCTTGTTGTTATTTAAGCTTTGTTGCTTGGGTGGGTCCTTTGGGCTCTAGTTTTTTCTTGGTCCTTTTCCTTGTACTCTTGGCTTTTATTTGATTGAATAAATTTTTACCCCTTTTATTTAGAAAAAACATGTCACAAGTTTATAAAGGAAAAGGCCAACACAAATATAGTTATTCAACCTGGACCACCTAAAATTGACATTTATTTTTTAAATTTTAAATGATGTAAATTAATAAAATGTAGAACTCTTAATGTAGTTTGTGTTTCTAATGTTTTTTTAATTTAACAAAAAAATAGATGGATATATTTTTTTATAAATTTAAGAGAAACTTTAAATTGTTGATTTTTTTTAAAGTGAGGTTGATGGGATGTCACCAAAAAAGAGAAAAAATTCCTTACATAGAGGACTTGAAAATTTGGAACATAGAAAAAAAATAGATGAATATTTAATTTTTAATAATTGTTTAAAATTGAACTTAATCAAAACATCATAACTTTTTCTTTGGACATCAACTTTTGTCTATTTTTTTTTCTTTTAAAAAAAAATTATATTCTTGAAAAAGATCCTCTTCTCTAATGCGCCGCATATATTTTTTAATATATATATATATAAATTTCTAATTAGCCTCATGTTTGATTATAATAACCTACTTGCAATAATTTTTTAAAAATCATAATAAAACTAATTAATATATATAATTGGATTGTAGGCTTTGAGCTCTACAAAAGAGTATGTTTAAATTTTCATGAAAGTACCTTTGGTTAGAGAAATGTAGAGTTGAAGTTGAACTTTTATTGAATTTTCCCCAAAAGAAGGGTTAAGTTGTCACATAGATAGTTTTGAGTGAAAGTACTTCAACTGGAAAACTTTCATTCAAAAATAATTACATACAAATTCAACCTTCTTTGGATTTTAAAATTAAATTATACTTATTTATTATTCTAGGTGAAAAGGTTTTGTCAAAAACTAATTATGCTACGTAGGTGCTAAGTAGTTTCACTTGAAACTATTTTATTGACCAAAATTGTGATAGAATTTTATACTTTTTATCCCAAAGTCTATCCCTTCAACCTAAGAATGTACATTTTTACAACCAATTTTGTCTTGCACTTTTCAATACCATTGTCTAAATTGCTCTTTTCTTGAATACACATTTACAACCAATGGGTTTCTATCTATCAGGTAATTATACCAAGTTGCATGTATCATTCTTTTCTAATTCAAACATCTCCTCATCCATATCCACTCTCCAAGGCTCATAATCACCCATATCCATGGCCTTCTTCATAGTTCTAGACTCATTGCATTAATAATCAAAGAAAAAATATCTCCAATCAAGAGCATACCTATATATTAATTATCTCTACCAAGTAGACCTCCTCAAGAGCTAAGATGGAGATTTTACCTTCTCTCTTGATTTCTCTAGTATCTCTTCTTTAGGTCCTTCATGAGCTTTTATTTTAGCCTTCTTAATATTTAGGGTTAGTTGAACCATATATTTCTTCTCATCCTCTTCTATAAAATATATATAGTACAAAGACTTGCAAATCGAGCATTAATGAGACCAAATATATATAGATGAATTAAATTTGATTGCTTAAAATGTTTGTGAAAACTATAATAAAATAATGCAATTTTATTTTCCATATACACGGTGTTCACAGAAATAAAATTCAAGAGTATAATTATTCATCCCTTCAACAAGATTTTTCATTTTCAAGGTCCTTAGACCTCTCACACCTATATAGCCCATTCTCTAGTGTAATAGTAGCATTTTCTCTATAGGTAACTTGATCTCTAAAGCAAGATCTCACTTAGGTACCTAGAAAGAATAGCCATCAAAAGTAGACACAACACTCCTCTTTGTTGCCAGTTCTAATGATAAAGTTCATATGGAAGATGGCTATAGATTCTATCAACTATGGAAATTTTGATGCATAAGTTATCAAGGCCCCACAACAAAGGAATTTGCATCATCTTAAGCAAACTCATTGTTTAAATTATTTTTTTATTTTTCTCCTCTTTGGAATCTTTGTGAAGTGTTTAATTTTATCAAATTTCTAACACTCAGCATTGGACTTTCCAAGAGATTTGGATATCCCATGGGATTTAGATCTATACTTTTATTTCTTCTTGTCCTTTTTATCACCTTTCTCCTTTGGTCTTCCATGAGCAACTACGGATTTCTGAGTATATTTAGAATATTTTTTCCTCATCTCCTCTAAGATTAAAGAAACCAATTCTTCATCAATTTATATTTTTAAGGTAGTTCTCCTACAATCCATCACCAAGTGATCCAAGTATAGAAAAGAACATAGAAGTGTCACGCAACAAACCTCCTATATTTTCACTAAAATAGAGTATAATTTAGTCACAATCATATCAAGGATATTCAAATACTTGGTAGCATCACCACCATCCACTCTCAAGGAATACAACTTGTTTCTCAAAAATAAGGTGTTAACTAGGGATTTAGCCAAGTACAAGTCTTCCAAATTCTTCCAAAGGACTTGTGCAATGGCTTATTCATTGACATTTAACACAAAAAATCCACCAAGTAGAGCCTAATGAGGCCCTTCACCCTTCTATCTAATATATCCCAATTGGCTTGTGACATTATAGTGGGTTTAGATCTTGTTACAACAGTCTATAAATATTTGTCTACAAGTATATCTTTCATCTTGAGTTGCCACAACTCAAAGATAGTGCATATGAGTCTCTCCATATCTATCCTAGATGTGCTTTCTATTTTCTTGCAATAAGGTCTTCTATAAAATCTCTCACTCAAACAAAGATTAGAGCAAAGAAATCATCCCTAACACATGAGAGTCAAGATGATCAAGTTTTGTTACCAAATGAAAGGAATTAAAGGCATATAGTATGCTTCTTATACTAATCTACGAGAGGAAGTATGTGCAAGAATTAAATTGATTATACATTTGTAAAGAAATAAATATAGAAGTAATAAACCATAACATAGTGATTTACATGAATAAATCTCCCACACTGTAAAGTAACTCAATGTATTATTCAATAATCAAAGGTTATATTACACTTGCAATATGTAAGCCTTTATAGAAGTATCACCAACAAAAACTTGGAATAATTTTACTTGATCATAACAATACCTATAAAACTCGTCATTTCAACCCCTAATACATGTGTAAATATTAATAAGCACTTCAAAAGTTAGTTTTATGATATCATGGGCACTAGAACCATGGTCCAATAAAACTATGTGAAAAACACTCAAAATACCAAAGGGCTAGCTTTATAGGGAATTATCACCCCACGTACCCATACTCCATGAGGGGAGCCTTCAAATCCCCACGGGGATCATTTGGGATCACTTGTTAAAGAGAATATATATTACACATAGGGTTATAATGTGAATATCAAAACACTGTATCCTAACAACTAGGATGCAAGGTTGAGACACCTTTCCTAACACTATGTTGGATTAATATTGTGGTGCTTGAATGTGAGCTTTAGGGGCTCAAACTTGACCCCAAATTTTAAAATTTCTCTAGATCCTTTTTCTATTAACTGTTGGGAGTTAACTTGGTATACATTTGTGCAACATGTTGCTATGTGTTGGTATTTAATTTGTGTAATTAATTCATGAGTGACTAAAAGGGGAAATAATTCTAGGAACACTTGGATTCAAAGTTTAAAAAAACAAATATAAATTACAATTATAATTAATATCCATATTATCTACATGATTAAGAGTGTTATTTTCAAATATTCACCTGAGACCATAAAGTTGGTACATCAAGGTTCTTGACCTAAGAGAGCTTGACCCTGACGATCTGACACCTTCTCTAAAGGTATTTTAAATACTTATCATTTTTTTGAATCTAGATATCATAGATAAAGGTGAAGTAGGTTTCGAAAGTCTATATTCTACTAAATCAATCTTGTACACTATAGAGAAAACTTGTGCATTAGATTATTTTTGCAAAGCTCAAGTTCAACCCCAAGGGGCTTAGAATCAATCCACCAGTAATTTTTTAACTATTAAAATCCTAGTGTAATGATAAAATTACAAGAATTTATTTTTAACACCTAAAGGATTGTACCCTATGCATCACAACATTCATTCTTCATTGTAGTTCCCAAAACAAAGTGCCTTATCAATTTGTATTTAATTTATTAAGAAAAAAATCCAATTTTCATTTTCAATTTATTTTGAATTAATTAAATCTAGGTTAATTTATGCTTTATTGTGTCAATCATTTTATTAGCCGAGATTTATGTAAAGGAGATTTTATTCCCTTATTTTTTTGTGAACTTGTTTTATCTTGTATGATCTAGTTTCCCCCTAGGGTTTCTCCCCATCATGTGTTTTTTAGATCTATAATTTTTAATAGCTACACCTTATTTTAGATCTAATTGTGATTTTAATCTTCTCTTTCAAATATGTGCTTTGTAGCTATATATTTATTTAGGGTTTATGGCTTAGTGATATCTTTCATATTGCTACACCCTACCCACCCTTATATTTGTCTCTAGTGTTGTATTTTTAAATCATATTTTTCATCCTTCATCTCAAATTTATTATGCTTTGGATCCACTCTTTTTTTAAATACTTTTTGATTGAAGCTATGAATCAATGAAGCCATAAATCGGGGACCTCATACCTAGCATGAACACTCAACAAATGCACCCCACTAGAGGATTGAAAATTGGTGGAAAGAACCAAAACACCATGATTTAGACATCAAATTATAATATTACCATTTGGATTCACCCTTATTTTCTTATCACTAAAATATCTAAATTAGGTTTTAGACTCATGTTATTTCATCCTTATTTTATCCCTACCTACACACCCTAATTGTGCTATATTGATGCATCATATCATCATGGATTCTCACATGGTCCATTATCTTTTTTAATAAAAAGAGGGTAAAAACTTTATCAAATTTAGGAAATCTATAATACAAAGAAATTAGGAACTAGAAAGACACCCAAAGAAAAGCAAGATCACCAAGTTTCCCAACTGAGACACAAAACCACCACCAAACCCACATCACCACACATCAACTAGCCATGTACTCCAAAATAATCCTCTCTAAATATTGGTAGTAATTAGGGGATAACTGCTTCCATCCCTCAATCTACCAGTCTTCAACATGCTCAGAAGCCCACTTGGCCAAACAATCTGCAACCCTATTCAATTCCCAAGGGATATGGATAAAAGACACCACTTCCAACCTAGAACATAACTACAAAATATGTCAAACAATTGAGGCAAGTTTCCAATTAACTCCTTCCAATTTTTTCTCATTCAAAAGATTAACCATGATTAGAGAGTCTAATTCGTAGATAATCTTATGCCAGCCAAGAGCACAGGCACACTCAATAGCCCAAAGGATCACCAATCCCTCCATAAGATTGTTGGTTTGTTTCCCTTTATGAATGGTGAAAAAAAAAAATAGAGCTAGAGCAATCTCTCCTAGCTTTGTTGCAAGATGGTGTGTCCCTTGGTCTTCCTTATACAACACAATGCTTGGGTTCATGACATAGATTAACCGCCTCCTGTGGATCTTGTATAAATATGGTGGTTGTATCGGGCATTAACAGGTCAACCTTTTGGTGCAATGGCAGCCACCAATGTAACAATTGGTATCAGAGCCGAGGTCACAGGTTTGAACCCCTCGCTTGTGCTGGGGGGATTTTTGAAAGATGGTGTGTCCCTTAGTCTTCCTTGTGCATCACAACGCTTGGGTTCATGACATGGATTAACCACCTCCTATAGATCTTGTATAAATATGGCAGTTGTATCGGGCAATAACAACTTGATATTTTGGTGCAACGACAACCACCAATGTAACAAGCTCCACCAATCCCTGTAGGCCTAGAATTACCCCTAGATTGGCCATCAATGTTGATCTTTAAAACGTCCACCGGAGGAGGAGACCATCTCTCAACCCTCTGAACTTTATTTTTAATACACCTACCTCTTCAAACACAAAAGGAATTGGAGGCCAAACCCTTCAGACCTAATCTATTCACAATCTCATTATCACTCCTTTCCAAAGGAAAAGCCACATCACATTTAGCTTCCACAGTCTCCTGGATCATACCGATAATTCACTGGAAAGCCTATTGAATCATTAACTTCTCCCCACGAAAAATCCTATGATTCCTTTCCAACCATATTTTCCAAAGGATGAAGGTAGGGCCAATGCACCACACGATTTGGAGGAAAGAGGCCTATGTAGGTGGTCTCCCTAGGCTATTCCAGAATTCAACCAGAGAAGAGGCATGGACACAAGGATGTTTTCAAATACCCCACCAAAAGTGCCAAATAAGCATAGAAAAAGGACAATGAAAGAACAAGTGGGAAGAAACCTCTACACCGTCCCCTCGAGAAGAAATTACACTTAGTCCAAGAGAACTTATTCCAGACATTTTTCCACCAAGAAACATCCAATCCACCATACTTGTGAGCAATCAAATCCTGATACCCACTAGTCACCATGAAAACTCTCTTAGGATCTAGACTCCAAGCCAAAATATCCTTATCCTAAAGAGAGCTACACTATCTACTTTCCATAATATTATAAAGCTCAGCATAGTCCTCCAAACCAGCCATTGGCCATTCACTAGGAGCTTTCCACCTGGAAACCTCCATCTTCCCACAAGGGTAAGAAGTCTTGAAATCAATCACCCTAGACCAACCAACCTCCAAGAAGTGCTGACAAAGAGCCTACAAGTTAGGATAATTGCTCATAATAGGGAGAAACCCGTCCCAAGATTCAAACCAAAAGAGAGCCTCATATCCCCTATTGCAAATCCAAAACAATCCCTCCTTGATCAACTTAGCGCCTTTCTTAATTATTTCCCAAATCACATAACCTTTCCCCACTAGTGGATACCGGGGAATCTCCTCCTTTGGTATCTAACATAAATATTTGTCAGATATAATCCTAGCCCAAACATAATCCTTCTCCAAAAACCATCTCCAATAAAGTTTTGCATACAACACTAACCTAGTTAGTGTTGAATGTTGCAACTTGAGGCCACCAACCTGCTTCGAACTACAAACAATATCCCACTTCACAAGATTCCACTTAGAAGATGACAAACTACCAACCCATAAAAATTGCCTTGCTAGAGAATCCAAATCCTTAATAAACCCAACGGGAGCTACTTGGAGCATACACCTATAGTTGGGAAGAGCCTACACCACCAACTTAAGAAGTTGAACCCGATTAGTGAAAGAAAGCCATCAGTGAGTCCAATGATTCACCTTTGCATGAAAATTGACAAGAAAATTTGCAAAGAGCCCCTAGAGGGAGGGTACCGGAAGAGATAGGAATTTCGAGATAAGTCAAAGGAAAAGAACCAAGCTGAAACCTCAAAATACGAGCAATCCTCTGTTGAATGAGCCTCAGGGTATTGACAAAGAAGATGGAAGATTTATCCTCATTAATCATCTGCCTAGACGTAGCCAAAAAAATATGCAAAGCTTTGCGCAAATTAGTGGCCTCTCTAACCTTGGCCATTCTCATCAAAGCAGTATCATTAAAAAATTGCAAGTGTGACCGAGGAGGTAAGCCATTGCCCCAAATCCATCCTTGGATGAGACCTTGTGCCACATTGTTCTTAACCACTCTCCCCAAACCTTCTGCTAGAAGGATGAATAAGTAAGGAGAAAGAGGATCCCCTTAGCGAAGGCCTCTAGAAGCCCCAAATAACGAAATCGGTTCACCATTTATCAAAATAGAAAAAGAAGTGGTCGTGACATAACTCATAACCCACATAACCCTCTCCTCAGCAAAACCAAAAGCAACAAGAACTTTGTGCAGGAATGACCACTTAACTCTATCATAAGCCTTAGCCATATCCAACTTGATGAAAATAACTTTTTCTTTAGAAGTCACCATGGAGTGAATAGTTTCAGTTGCAATGACCACACCATCCAAGATTTACCTGTCAGCCACAAACCACCCTGTTCCTCGGAAATAAGCTTGTTGAGCCACCACTTCAACCTCTTAGCAATCAACTTGGAAAAAAATTTATCGACCACATTACAAAGAGAAATAGGCTGAAACAAACTCATCCAATCTGCTCCCCCACATTTGGGGATGAGAGACAAAAAGGTAGAATTCATAGCCCTCAACATTTGCTTATTCCTTTGGGATTCACGAACCACCTCTAATAAG
This sequence comes from Sequoia sempervirens, assembly GCA_007258455.2. Lineage (NCBI taxonomy): Eukaryota > Viridiplantae > Streptophyta > Pinopsida > Cupressales > Cupressaceae > Sequoia > Sequoia sempervirens. Next base: position 18,544 of record VDFB02235563.1, on the reverse strand, counting down.
TCCAAATTTATAATGTTTCAGAACTCCTAAAACAATTCAATTGGAAAGCCATCAGGACCAAGAACTTTCCCCTTCTTCATCTGAAAGAAAATAGCCTCCAATTCCTCTAGGGAAATGCCACCCAAGATGTGCTCATTCATTTCCATAGTAACCAAAGAAGGAATATAGGACAAAACATGATTTTCTTCAACCACCGCATCCCGAGCTTCTTCCCTGAACAAGGAGGCAAAAAACTATGAAGCTTCTTTGGATATATCACTTAAAGAGGTTAAATGCTAACCCCTTTCATTAACAAGAAAAGGGATCAAATTACCATGTCTCCTGGCCTTCACAGAGTTAAAGAGAAGGCAGTGTTTTTGTCCCCCTATTGTAGCCACTCAACCCAAGCCTTCTATTTCCAAAAAATCTCCTTGTGCAACTCACACTCCTCCAAAGCTTTCAAATCCCTCACCTCGTTCTTTAGAGAATCCTCAGAAAGGTCAAACTCTCTAATCTCACAAGTGATAACATCCAAACCAACCAGAGTAGTAGCCTTCACATGGAAGATGTTACCAAAACTCTGCCTGTTCCACCTTTTGAGTTGGTGCTTCACATACTGCAACTATTTGGGAAAAGAATACATAGCGGTGCCATAAGTAGGTCTACCCAAACACCACCATTCAACAACATGCACCTATCGAGAGGGATCCCACAACCACATAAGATGAAACTTAAAAGAGGGAGAATGAGCAATACAAGCCGAAGAAGCAGATAGTTTAATGGGCCAATGATCCAAGCCCTCCAATCCAAAATCTTAGAACAAGTAGACCAAGACCCACCAATCCAAAAACAAGAGACCAAGACCCTGTCAAGCCTCTTAGTAATACAATCCTCCCCCAGTCTTCTTTTTTTCCAAGTAAAATGATCATTACTAGGCTTAATGTCAACAAGATTCAAGGCATAAATATTATCTCGAAGAAGAAAAGCAGAAGGCTCCAACCTCATAGTTCCACCCCTCTTTTCATCCAAATCAGTAATGGCATTGAAGTCACCAACAATAATCCAAGGATAAATTAATAAAAACAAATCTAAGGATAAGGAGGAACATAACTTTGAATAAATTGAATGTGAGACCACATGCATTGCTTACCAAGAAAATCAGTAGGAGCATAGATATTGGATAGAATAATTGTTTCTCTCGTTTCCAGGCTTGAAGCAATCGCCGAAATAGAAGACTTATAGGACATCCACCAAAGAGGTTGAATCTTCAATGGATTCCAAAGACAAGCCACACCCCTTGCATTACCTTGGGCACCAATGCACTGGCATTGACCTTGAACACAAAGTTTAGGCACCAAACCATACATATTCTCTATAGACAACTTAGTTTCATGTAAGAACAACACATCAAGAGAATGATTTCTCACCAAATCACAAACAAATTTTTGTCGAGGGCCACTATTCAAGCCCCTTACATTCTATGATAGGATGATCATTTCTGAGGGTCGGAAAAATGAGAGTCAAGAGTCTTAACAGATCCTGACTCCACCAATGTCTCCCCCATCAACTTGATTTTCTCTAAGTCCTTCCTCCTGGCCTTGGAAGCCGCCTCCGCAACCCCCTTTTTAAGATTTTTCTAGTGAAGCCCCAAAGAAGGAGAAGCCTTCTTTCCTTTTTTTGAGTCAGACCCCAACCTCACCAATGGAAGAGAGATCTCCCCCCACTCTTCTCTATAGTAGCGAGAGCCTTCGACACCACTGAATCCACCAGACTAAGATCCGTGTCCATTTGCAAAGCACCAACATCCCATGTATTCTAAAGATTGTTAGATATATTACCCTCTTGAACTATCTCCAAGATACCTTTCAACCTAGAGCCATCATACCCAGATTCACCTCCTATTAGCTGAGGTCATCCAATACATCAAATCTATTAAAAGTGTCCCCTTCCTATCGATCCTTAAAAGTCCTCTTTTTCCCACAATTCCTATTACGGGCCTTAATAGGAATGAAACCCTCTGTACTTGCAACATCACCAAGAATGGGAGTCTTGCCTTTGTCAACCTTAGGAGGGTTGCGATGAGGTTGAGTAGGCTGAGACTTAGAAGATTTGGCCTTGGGACATCTTCAGTACAAATGACCATGTTCATGACATAGACAACAACAAAAAGGCAGAGTCTCATAATCAAGTTTTTGCATCCAAGAAGACGTGCCTACACGAATTTCTAGATAGCCTGGAAGAGGGTACTCAAATCAATCTCAACACAAATGCGAGCAAAATTCATTACCTTTATATCCTATGTTTGCTGAGAAGGGCCCACTAGTTTCCCCAGAAGCAAAGCCACCATTTGCAAGATATAATTGCGCCAATACTCCATTAGAAACCAAGGAAGATACACCCACATCGGAACACGATTCGGGAGCTCCTCCAAAGGATTAAAACCAATGTGTCATGCCTTAATGAATAAACCAATTTGGTTATGAAAATAAGGCCCACCCTCAAAAACTCTATTGCAATCAGCCATACAATTGAAAATGACCATAAAATAACTATTTGCCAACAACATAACTTCTATTTCACCCTCTGGAGTCCAACTCCGCTAAGCCTACAACTCCAAAAATTGGAGCGGTACATGAATTCCCATGAATTTGCATATCAATGCATGTTTAGAAAAATACTCTACATCCATTGATTTCGATTGAATCACTAGAATTGGCCTATCTTTTCTTCTTTCTAAGCAACCATTAATCTTTGAGATTCGAGGGCCTCCAAATGAAACAAACTCTCCCACCCCTTAATCATTATATAGTAATTTTTTCTCAACTACCCTTTTTGATGGAGATGGAGATTTCACTCCAAAAATAGCATGAAAATCCAAAGGAGATTTAACCATAGATGCTTCCCCTAGATCCATTGCCAAGAGAAAGAAATAACGAGACCACACCCTTATACCTCCCCGCAACACAACACCACACCCACGTGAGCAGGAAAAAGAAGGATCGTAGAAAAAGAAAAAGCAAAGTCCCCGATCACACTAAATACGCCCACCCGAGCTTCAAACAACCCCCCGCACGGCACAAAACTCCCTCCCACAAGCATACAAATTCGGCTAAATCTCATGAGCCACCCACCCCTTGCAAGAAGATGATGCACCCAGCCGAACACAACCCTGCACAAACGCATGCAAACAAGGATCAATACATGCATGTCATGGCCTACACCAGGTCGCGACCCTGCACAAACAACCCCTGTCGAACAACAACATCATGCCCTTTCGAATCACTTAAATGTTCTCCATTATCTTTCACCTTGATTCATGGATGTATTTTTTTGCCTTGTCTCTTCTACTTCTCTCATCTTTGATGCTTTTATGAATTTTTATCTCATGAATGGGGATGTGTATTCTATGGAGGTAATCTTTTCTCATGTTTGTGAAAGTTCATCCTTCATAGTATTATCCAAGTCTATTTTAAAAATTCTTACTTCATCTACCCATGACTATTATTTGATCATATTCATCATGTGGCTTGTGGTAGTGTTGATCACATATATAATGGGGATTTACCGTGATATGCATAGTGTGATGGTAATTGAATGTTACACCTTTACCATCTCTTCATGAAATAATTATGTTTTTTCACAAGAATTATCTTACATATTATAGTAGGCATATATCTCTGGATGCATGTGATTTCAATGAACTACCTTCTTTTATGCATAATGATGCATTTTATGATCATAATTTCTACATCGACCTATTAATATTCTTGATAGTATTTTAGATAGTGATGACTTACATAGGTGATGATAGTATAGAATTTGATGTTATCTTATTAGTTTCCTACGTATCTCACATTGATATTTTATTGCATCATCCTACTTTTCATGATGATACTATAATTCTTAGTGGGGAATTTTTTCATGATGATTATGATGACACAAAAATGTCTCTTTACATGTTAATTCATGCTTTCTTGATAATTTTGAAATATAGATCTGATGTCTTATTGATTAGAAAATTTAGACTTCATCTAGATAGAAATTTTGTCCAATGGTTTGATTTGTCCCATTTGATTTACACTTTTTCTTTACAAACTTGTCCTATGCTTTCATTGCTTATTTTTCTAAACTTGCTTCCCTTGAAGATAATATAGACATTGTAATACCTTCTCATGATTATATTTTGATCTTGTTATCCATATGGCTTATATGTATGCTAAATATACCTTTCATGTTGTTTCATACTTTCCTAAACTAGCTGAAAACAAATAATTTCCATTGCAACAACTTCTTGTTACCTTACCTATTTTCGACCCAAATATGGCTAAATTTTTTTATACTTATCATGAACCCCATATGGATGTGTAGTAGCTAGTTTTTTTTTGGGTGTGTATGCTTTACAAGTTTCCCATACATAATATCAAATAAAGTTATAGATACATATATTTTGCATGTCATCCCACTAGTTTGTTAAATCATGGGATGGTAGTAGTTATATTTAGCAAGACTCTATATATTGTAATGATTTACCAAGTGAAAAGTGTACCTTGGATATTTGTAATTTGAGTATAAGGCCTATTGAGAGGTTCCACCTTTAAAATGACACTACAAAGATAATAAAATATTATGTTTCTCTCCATTATACATATTTATGTGTGTAGGTTCATTACATGTGGTACCAAAGCTCTTTCTATGGTTGTTTCTAAGAGAAACATTATTAGTTTATGGCTTTCCACAATTGTCTATCATATGCTTCCACCTCATCCTTAAGGGATCTTGGTGATTAGAAAGTGGTTATAGAAACAATGGAATTAAATGTCTTGATTTTTTTAAAATCATATTGCAAGTATTTTTTTAAGTTAGAAACATATGCCTAATATTTTAAATATTTTAGAAGATTATTCATTCTTGGTTATTATGGATTCCTCGTAAAGGGTTGAGTGAAGTGAGCATTATTCTAGCTCCAACACCCATGCCTCATTGAACCTCTATATATGGTTGTGAGCTTACACATACATGTGGGTTTATCAAAAGCGCCATATAAAATTTTTAAAACCTCACCCCAAGTAACCCTTAATTTTTTGAATTCTATGATGCACTAGTGATTAGTTAGCCTCAATAACTTACTCACCTTGACATTAGAGATGGGATAGTAGGCTATGGGTATGTTCATAATGCTTTGTAGTTAGTTCTTTGAAATATTGGATCAACACTATTTATGAATATAATAAGTATATTGATGATCTCACACACTAAATACACCCTATAGAGCCTTCGCTCTTATCCCCACATGTGTGTCATCTATGCTTGGTATAACTTATAAGTATTTATATAATCAGATGATGTTTATTAGTTAGACAATAATCAATATTCTTTGTGAGTAGTATATTATCTCTAGGTTATACATTATTACTTCATGCATGAAGATATTTCTTAGTTTTTAGTCTAACCTACATTTATGATCTTAGAACTAAAAATATTGAAGAAAATTTTCCTCAATCCAACCATAATTTATCGATTTTGATAGAAAATTCATCCTAAAGGACATTATATCTAAACGATAGTAAAAAATAGTTTGGTCCAACTTTTACCCCTTCTAGTCTATTGTCTTGAATTGCGATAATATTTTAAGATAATAAATTTGATATATCACTCTAAATAACCCTTTTTATCATAAGATCATATTTCATTCATTCAATGCCTACATAATTATGATCATATCTACATCTTGATCACTTTACCAAATAAATCTTATAATCATTTTTGCTACCTTTAAATTATCACTATGGTAGGGGCTAGTCACTCTAAGGACCCACCAAGCTCTTTGTGGAGTATGATAATGAAATATTTGACCAATTGCAATTGTCTACACAAGATCAATTCCACTAAATGTTAATATATTTTGAAAAATTTCCAGCCATGTATACTTTAGATAAGGGTAATTCATCTACTCATGTAGATGGGCACACCTCCCCAAATTAGAGTTTACTTCTATGACACTATAAACTAAATTCTTCAAAATTTGATAGTACCAATCCTACCAATGGTTATACATGATAGATTAGTAATTTTTGATCCATTAAATTCATCAAGATTAAAATCTCTTTCTTGTTTATTTTCACTTGAAAAAACAATTCATTTAGTAGTTTTAATAGTTGGATTGGACTCAACCATTTCTCATGTGGGAATTTTTTTCAAGAAAACTCTTAGTTTCTTTGGCTTGGTTTATTTGAAAAATTTATTGGCGCACTCACTAAATTACACCAAGCATATTCAATATGGTACTATTTGTTGGTGTGAATATGGTATTTTACCTAACTGGTCCACTAGTAGGTCCTTTTCACATGTTAAGTTTACTTGTGAGTTAGGAATCTTTCTAGAAGTCCTAGTTGTCATGTGATCTTATCTTATCTTATCTCCTAGTTGTCACATGAAATATGATTAAGGCACTTGCCATCATCCTAGTTTGTCATATATCTCAACCTTGCCTATATAAGCAAGGTCTCATATGTACATTGCATTGCATATTGATCACAATAGATCTATTTTTGAATCCATTATTGTAAAATTTATGCTCTTTTTTCTCTCTCTTGTAGAAGGTTATTTTTGGTTTTACAAGTGAACCTAGGAGATTAAGTCCTTCAGTGACTTTAACATGATATCAAAGCTTCAGATCTGAGAGTGATTTGGGCTTGATATATTTTTTATTACACATTGAGGAAAAATAGACCTCGCCATTAAGTCCAAAAGGCCCAAAAAACCCTATTTTGATATAAAATACTTGATATTTGGTGACTAAAAGTTTCAAGCCATTTTAGGGTTTTGGTGGAACTTGTTGAATCTTTGTATGTATAGTCGTACACAATCTATATAGTACTAGTCGTACCTTGTTGTATTGTACCAACCATTATCCTCTATTGATATTGACAAATCATTAGAGAATATTCTTTGACGAGATGACATATTTTGAGATTACACAGACATCACATCATTCTAATGCACAAAGGTACAATTGAGGAATTTTTAATATTAAATTCTTTAAGGTTAATTTGGCACAATTTTTTAATGCCTAGACCTGATGTAATGGGAGCCCATTGTCACATATATCCCCCATGGGCTTAAGTTGGTGGGAAGCGTGATTACCACCATTGCTCCACCATAGATGGTGCTCTACCCTCTCGTCTCCATTGATGGTGGGAATTTTTCACCTTGAATGCCTTGTAGTCATATGGAGGACTACTTGATAAGCACCTAGGGGCCTAAATTTTATCCCCCAAAGCCTTAATAGGGCACTTTTTTCAAAATTCCATAATTTTCCACCATGTTGTTGAAACTTTGCAAACAAGATATCAATGGAAAGTTGGTTTCGTGAACTTCAGAATGGTGCAAGCCATTTTTATAGATTTTCTTGTAGGTGGATTATTTGTTGATTCCATTTTGGATCTCTATGCTCATAACTTTTCTCGTTTATCCATTTTTTCAATCTTTGCAACATTGGAAATACATATGAGTGTTAGGAATTAGGTGTTGTACGCCTTGCATAATGTTATAATGTAATTATTTATTTATTTATTATGTGGTGCACCTAATGAATCTATGGGTGTGTGCATCACATGGGTCTAGCATTCTTGGGGCCACTTTATGTGTTGTATGTAACATTGGGACATAAGTTGTAAAAATGTATTTATTTAATATTAGGGAAAGTAATATAAATAAAGTATCCAATATTAAATGTGGGATTAATGGTTTTGTAAGCTCATGGTATTAGTCACATGGTTTTATGTAATACCACTTGATGGTTTTATGGGAGCTTGTTTCTATAAAAGAAACCACACGGGTAGTTGTTTAAGGTTGGATAGGTGGATTTTTGGCTAAGGGGTTGGGGTTAGCTCTTGCTAGCATTTGTGAGGGTTTGAAGCATGGCATGGGATGTGTGGTTACATGCTTGTTCACATGGAGTGCTTGTAGAGGGATTTATGTTTCAAAGGTATTCATGGAGGACTCTGAAGATGTATTATAAACTTTATTGTTGAATAATACATGAGTGATGAATGCTTTTAGAGGCTAGGTTTTTCCCACTTGAAGGTTTTCCCAGGGTATATCTTGTGTCATCTTTGATGGTATGTTGTCTATTATTTTGCATATGGATTTTGAATACTTTTTACATATATTTCTATATTTGGGTCATAAGGAAATTATCTTGGGTGGATGTATATTTCCTTTCATTGAGGAGTTCTATAGTTTTATCTATGCCATTTTTCCATATTTAGCCCTAGGTATCTTTTATTCATATTTAAGAATATATATATATATATATATATATATATATTTATAAGTTGGACATATTGACACTTGGAGAAGTTGTTTCCTTTTGGGAAGGCTTAACTTTTAGTTTAGATCATATTGGGAAATTATAATTTTAATTTGAGGATCTCACTTTGAGATATTGTTATATTTTTTTCCATATTTTGTACATCTTGGTATTGTTGTCTCTCAAAGTTGCACCCTTGCTAAGTTGTAGAACTTAGCACTTTGGAGGAACATGGGAACATTCCTAGGTTGTGGGTTACCTAAACTTAGAATGGACCTCCAGAGAAGGTTGGCTCCTAAGGTACTCACCTAAACTACTCTAAATACTTACAGAGGAAAAGGGTAAGAGGAAGCATAAACTAAAAATTGAAAGCTTGAAAAAAGGTGATGCACCAAAACACTAATAAGAATTGTAGAACAACTTACATACACAATTCAATCAAATGACTAAGGTTGGCTTACACAACTCAATTTCATGTGTTTCTACATAAGTGCTTCATAAGAAGGTTTTAAAGCTAAACTCTTAGAAGGAAAGAAATTTCACAACTAAAAGCATTTGCATTGATAAAACAACTTATAGCTTGCAACAAACACAATTTTCTGCAAGAGATACTAATAATGAGACAAAAACTACAAGGAAATAGACATCTTCACAAGTAATCTCATCAATCAAACATTTACACAGATTAGAACAAAAAAATTGAGAAGGAAAAATACTTAACCTCATTAATTTCCAAGGTATCCATTATCATACATGTTGAATGAGCTACAAAACACTGTCTTTTTCTCCAAGGACTCATAATAAGTCACAAAGTAGAAAAAAGAACAAGTAAGAACTAACTTCACAAATGAATAGTGAAGTGATTATATCCACTCTCCATCCAAATGCACCAAAATAGGACCTAGAATCTTCTTGGTCATATGCAACAATAAAGCCAAAAATATAGCTACTATATCTCCTCCAAAAAGGCTCCAAAATGCTGAAAAGGTCAACTTTGACCATGTCCATCATGAAGGCATGAGAAACCACCTCCTATATACCCTCATTCCCTCCAAAAAGTGAGTAAAAAATCCCTACATCTCCTCCATATGTCAACTAACCTCCTTCAACCTCCCATATGTGCGTGGAATAACCATCAACAACCCTTATCCATTCCCTTCGACCAAACACTTTATCTTTCATTGCACAATAAACAACATTTATTAAAATGGTTTATAAAATACCATTTCAACAATGTTTTACATTATATATTTGGTACAAAATAAAAGGGTTGACTCATGACCATGCTTGGAAAACATAAAAGTGTTTGGCTTTACAAAATATGAAAAGGAGGAACACAAGGCATACAATACATAACATGGGGCATTAGTATGAAGAAGGAAAAATTAAAAAAAGTAAAAAAAATGCCCTTTTATCTATCGGACAAAGTTTAGGGCAAATGAGAAAACCCTAAAAGAAAACCACGGGCATTCACTCCACACTTCATTTTGCATTTTTGAGTGTCTCCATGGTTTTGAATTGGAGTTGAGGATTTAGCTAGAATCATCATGGAATCAGGCTGAGTTATGTGCAAAATCTCCTTCACAGGTAAACCAATATGTCTATTTTGATTTATCATTCTATCGATAATCCTAATCATTTCCTTTAGCAAACTCATTTGGGGAATTTTAAACTAGAATTTCCTGTTGAAGTATTCGAGAATCATCTGCAACTTTCCTTGTTCATTTTTCTTTAGGGTCATGGCTCCCATTTTCGTGACATTCTGGAGGAAGAAATGAAAACCCTGAAGGCTCCATCCTTGCTTCTATTTGCTCTGTGTTTGGCCTTTAATCATGCCTGCAAAGTATTGGAGGGATTTTTTCTTTTCCATTTTTCTGAGGGTTTAACTTATGTAATCTCCAAGCCATGGCATTCTCTCTCTCTCTCCATTTTTCCATTTATTTGAGTCTTAAAATATACAAGTCGAATTTCCATATTCTACATTTTGTTTCCTCAATGTTATTGCCTTCAATGTATTCCTTTAGATGGTTGAATGTTTGAGGAAATAATCTTATTTAATCGTTGATCTTCCTTCTATATGATACGTAGACCATGAGCCGTGTCTTGGAATCTTTGATCTTTGTTTTTTCCATGACATACTCTCATATTGGCTGCCATCTATTCCTTTTCACCTGGTAGTCCTATCATAAATTTACTTGCTAGTTGATCCAAGTGCATTCATGAAAACACCATAGAACCATCTCATCTTCTTCAAATCATATCCCTTTGTTTCAAATATGCCATATTTGAATGCCCATTATGACCTTGACTATTGTTTTGTCTTCAAGTGACTATCATGAATGTTTTAAATCATCATCATCAAAACAAGTAAATATTTATCTTCTTTTCATTGCTACTTCATGAAAGTCATCTTCCAAAGAGCCATCATGGAATATACCCTTACATGACCTTTGAAAGATATGCAACTACAACTATCATGTTATAATAAATATATCAAGTCATGAGAGGTAGGGTAATAGACCTATAGATCACTGCTTTTGAAAAAGATTATCATAAAGGTTAATACTTTTTATAAGGACTATCCCTCACTCTCATACTCTATCCTTCATGAATCTACTTTGTATAAAGGTATTACTATGCTTTCTTAAGAAAATTTTGCAAACATCTGCAATAGATTTAAATGTATCATTAGATTTTGATGGTAACTGTTTTCCTACCACTCTTGAATGATACTTGCAACTTACTCTTGATCTCCCCTTAAATATTTGTGCATTCGTGAGATGATTGTATCTCCCTACATGCCTCGACATCAATGGTTCCTTAGCAATCTTCACGTATAATGGTCTGGTTTGTTTCCTTAAATAGCTTCATAACCTTATGTTAATGCTATGATGATTATTATGAAGACTGAAAAGAAACAACTGAAAGCCTCCAAATGTTGCCTTCATGACATGATTTGTGTTAAAAGAATTCATGAGAAAGAAAACATTTACATATACATTTCGTTGTCCTTGAGGGAAATGATGACCATTTCATTGGTTTGCACTGTTAGATCATATTATAACTGCTCCCCTGAATAGTTCTTGTAATTGTTCCTATGCATAGAATCACTGCCTCTTTACTCATTATCGTTTTACTTTTCTTATTGTGTTCCAAATGAACAAATATTTGTCACTTATGACAATGAGGAAAACTCACTTTCATAGATGATGAGATATGTGCTTCAAGTTGATAAATGTGATTCTTATGCACTCTTATCGCTCTTCAAAATAGAGGGCAGCATGCTGGGCTCAACCCTTGTGGGGGCCCATTTCACTCCACATGCTATGATCAAATGAAACAAATCAACAACAAATATTTCACCTATACCTACACAATGAGTAAACATGTTAGATAAAATAGAGCACATGATAGATGTTTATGTTAACCTTTCTATTTTCCTGGACATCCGTGGTATGCAAACTATTTCAATGCTTTATGAGGATTAGGATATATGTTTGTAGATGTTTGCATATGTAATGATTGGTGATCCCAAGCTCTAAATTTTCCTCACACATGCAGGAAACCTTGGAGTATAGGAAAACAACTTTTGGAGGCTAGATAAGCAGGAGGGTTGAAGTAGATGCAACGGTTCAACTCAACTGGGATTTGTCATTCAGGCAATGACGGATCCCCTTTCTTTCCATATGCATTTATACTTTTATATATCTATAAATATATAGTTTATTTCCTTTATTGCATTCAAAGAGTAATTCCCATGGCTTGTGTGAGACACCATACATTTATGATTATCAATAAAGATAACTTTTATGCAACATTTGTTCTCTTCTTCTTTGTTGTATGCTTTTGCAAAATGTAACAATGCAATCTAGTTGATAATTTCTTTTATGCATATGGATATAACATAACAGACTTGAATGTATACCTTTTATCTTTTAATTGCAAATACATTCTCAGCTCTACCTGATTGAGCTAGAAGCAAAATCAGGTAACATGTATTTTAAACTCTGGAAATAAATTCTAGCATTGTAAACTCTGGAAATAAATTCTAGCATTGTAAACTTTGAAAATAAATGCTAGAATTGTAATTGTACTACATATACAGTGCCAAATCATAGTCTTGGGGGGATTTTTGATTGAGTGATTTAGGGGGGTCTCTTCTACATTATTTTGATCTATTTTCTAGTGCTCTTCTTTTCCATAGATCATTCTAAGGTGTATTTGTTAACATCAAACAACTATTCATGATTTCCATAATGAATCAAGATCACTCTAGATATGTTGAGAATAAGACAGCCGAACCTAAAGATGATAAAAATATAAAATGGATGATTGAACATAAAAAAGTCTTAGATTTCATCGTAACTTATTTTCTCAAGATCTATTATTCCAAATTGAATCATGTAAGGATTCTCATGAAGCTTGGAACAAATTGAAAACATTGTATGACACTATAAATGAAGTAGTAGACTATCAAATTCATAATGAATTTATGAGCCTTGATCTTAAGAACTTAAATGACAACATCTAGAATTACATTACTAAATTTAATAATCTAAGAGAGCAATGTAAAGCATGTGGAATTGAGAAAAAATATTCAAATGGTATATAATGTATTGAACAAACTTGGTCTTGATTATGCAAAATTTGTTTCTAACTTTTGTACTCATAGGTTAATTGTGGAGTTTACATATACTACACCTTCATTTTCATATTTTTATATATTAATACATGATCAAAAAAAGCTTCTTTCTATGGGTCTCAAAAATTCATTTCACTTTTATGAATTGTTGGTTAGTCAGGTGAAAGATTTAGAACAATCCGATAAGAAACAAAAGAAATCAAAGAATAATCCACGTTCAAATTAAGAACAAAATAAATCCTATTCTAAAGAGAAATCATCTAAGAAGGAGAAGCCTTCTTGTTCATATTGCAAGAAGACTATACATAAATAACATTCTTGTCATGATAAGGATATTGATGAATTGAAACATCTTCTTAAAAAGAATCGCATTGATCTACCTTCTAAAAGGTTTGATTTAACTTCTTCAAAATATTCTAATAAGGAAAAAGTCCATGCTGGTTTTATTACTACATTAGGTAAAAATAAAGGAGAATCTCTTTGTACTTCTACAAGTCTTAGATCAGGGAGATGACTTCTAGATTTAGGATCATGTCACCATATGACATCGTCATAGTTAATTTTCTCTTCTTTTGAGCCTTGTTCTATGTTGCATATTTTGATCCCAAGAAATAATATACATGAATTTAATTGGGAAGGGATATATTGATATTGGGAAGGGAACTGTCAATGATATTTTGTGTGTACCTCATTTTTCAAATCATCTTATTTTCATCCATTAGATTGCTCATGGTGGAGCATGGAAGATTGTGGAATTCAATCTTGTTTCAATTATCATTAAATACTTTGATAGTCGAGATATTATTTCTATTTGAATGTTTTATCATGCATCTCGACTATACACCTTTACAGATTTTACTTCTAATGATGGCTTTGATCCTTCACTTATTGAACACACTTCTAGTGTGGACCATGAATTTCAGGAGAATTTTGGCTACTTGAACGTCTTGGGTGTTCTCACATGTGATATAGTTCTTGAGCTTGCATTCCATCTCCTCCATCCATTGTTTCATTTGATGATGCTTATGTTTCTAAAAATATGACTACTTTTGATTTAGTGCAACAAGATATTCATTATCTTCCACATATGGTGACTTTTTACTCACATGGGTTTTTTTATTCCTAAGGGAAGGAATGTTGTTCAATGAGATTGGATCATCTTGAACAACATTCAGTGTCAAGCATTTACCATCATCATAGGGGACTCTATATTGAGGGGGGTGTTGCATCATCTCTCTTCTTCTCTCTTATGGGGGAATTTTTACTCACATGGGTTTTTTTACTTCTCATTCTTCATTAAGATATTTTATTTTCATCTCTCTTTTGGGGAGGGGTTTTATTCCACCGGGTTTTCTCCTTTTCTCTATTTTTGAGAGATTACATTTTTACATGGGTACCTATCATGGCCTAGTATATGAGACCAATATTTGCAAATTTTTCATTGGTTTGTTCCTCCCCATGTTGCACTTAATGGAGGGTGTTGGGGTGAATATGGTATTTTACCTAACTAGTCCACTAGTAGGTCCTATTCACATGTTTACTTAGTGAGTTAGGAGTATTTCTAGAAGTATTAGTTGTCATGTGATCTTATCTTATCTTATCCCATAGTTGTCACATGACATATTGTTGCATACTTGTCATCATCCTAGTTTTTCCTATATCTCAAACTTTCCTATAGAAGCAAGGTCTCATATGTACATTGTATTGCATATTGATCATATTTGAACTGATATATTTGCATCCATTATTGGTAAATTTATGCTCTTGATTTTATCTCTTTTAGAAGGTTATTTTTGGTTTTGTAGGTGATCTTAAGAGCTTGAGTCCTTGAGTGAATCTAACACTATCAAACAAATTTTGAGAAATTAGTCAACTAGACTTGTGGCCTTAATGAATAAATTTTTAAAAGCTATTTCTTAAGTGGTCTCAAAGAAGATATTAGGGTAGAGTTTCACATGTTTAAATTGGTCATATTTCATGTGTAATTCCACAAGATTCTATTCAAGGCATTAATGGATAAAAACTAAACACTTTTTTTTGTATTATAAATGTAGCATCACCATGTGACATTGCACACCTACCTACTTCTTAATTGGTCTCAGAGAAGATATTAGGGTAGAGTTTCATATGTTTAAATTGGTCGTATTTAATGTGTAATTCCCCAAGATTTTATTCAAGATGTTAATGGATATAAAACTAGATACATTTGTTACATTATAAATTTAACATCACCATGGCATTGCATACTTACTTGCATGAGGTACCATGAAATCACATAATGGTACACAAGGAAAGAAATAACCAATACACTAGGCATGGTGAAACAAGTTAAATACTTACTAAAGCACAAATCAAAGTCACCACAACAGGCTCAATTAATGAGGTTTGATGAATATTCAAAGTTCCTTTACATACCAATCTATAAACCTTGCAACACAAAATTTTAGAATATCATGGGCCCAAATGCAACTTGACCATGTGTGTTCTACACTGCAACCATCATTTTTTGTGACACATATGTTTAAAAACCTAAAAACCTAAAGCACTACATCTATCAAAATTTGTACCGCATCTATCTCTGTCATGCAATTGTCTAGTTCTATCATGCATTTGTTACTGTTTTGTGATGCAATTATTGCTTTCTATATCACATCTAAGACTTTCTATGCCAAATCTATCTGCACTTAGAAATTAGGGTTTATTCCTAAGGATTGAGATTACAGACTTGATTTACATAGTGATCTGATATAGGAACTAGAGACTTGTCCAAATTAGTCTTTCATTTTTTTGTACTTTCTCGCTTTACCTAGCTTAAATTTTACCCTTTAGACTAAATTCATCATCCAACATCATATACATTCATTTTTACATTTTAAAACTAGGAAACAAATCAGATTATTGATCAGTCCATAGTTATCTTTTGAACATCTTGACCTCATACTCTCACATTATCTCATCAACAAGTAGGACTTATAACTCACAAGTATATTTAAGATTCAAATTTTTATCGAACATCATCCAAATTAGTTATCCTTTTAAGGTTTAGATATTTCATCTGATCACCTTGGTCCTTCATAAATTTTCATGTATCCTTTCAAAATAAAAAATAAAAATTATAGCATTTGCAAACATCCTTTAAAAATTGAAAAAATCCTAAAAAATAGCATAATTTCATACTCATCTTGCATCTTTCAAAATCATAAAAAATCCAAAAAAATCACAAAAATACCAAAAACAAAAACACTTATATGGTCCAAACAAGATCTTAAATAAAAAGAAAAGAAATGGATTCCATAAGTGACCATACCTTTAACCCCACTAGTGTGATGCACTTTGGGTCTTGTGATCAAATTAACAACCACACAATCTAAAACTTCACCATCTTTTGATGATTACACCTTGAACAATGTGGAACAAAATCTAACTCAAGAGGGAATAGATGACATGTCACAAGATCCTAGAATATTGCAAATAATGGAAGAACTCATATCTATTGATCCTAAAAAATAATTTTTATCACTTGCACAAAACAAAGCTAGAATTCCTAATGACTTTTTCATTTACATTATAATAGGAGAAATGTCAAATGTAGTATCTTAAGGACAAGGTGTAGTTAATGTGACACCTCCATCACACAAATCCACCTCACAATAGTTAAATACAAGCATTCCATTTGGACAAACCTCTCATAATACAACAATTGTAAACATACCTCCCATGCCTACATTTGACACAAATCATGATACAACAACCAACCAATACAATACCTACAACCTATAACACCTTAAATCAAAATCTACCCAACAAAACTTGAAGGAAAAACCCTTCATTTTGGAGGCCACAAGTAAACATGACATCTACTTCACTGAACACAAACACCCCCTCGACCTGGAATCAAACATTCTTCAAATCCAACTAGAATTTAAATTGACCTCCACCACAATAGCAATCTAACTCAAATCCAAAATTCACATCTCACTTTCACCAAAACACCCAACCCATGCATCAACATCACTTTAACACACTTAACAAAAACATGCATGGTTCCACTTCAACTTCAAATCATCAAAACACAAACCCATTCATAAACCATTCAAGGTAAAACACATTACCAACAAACAAACATATCTCCTGTAGCACCATCGCTAATAAAGATATTAGCTCAACAACTACAAAGCCTACAACAACATATTTCAAATATCCAGGTTATCAGAAACAAAAATACTTACTCAATTGAGCTTATGTCCTTATCCTTTTGATAGGAGCATATACATGTTTCCCTTCCCCTCAAAATTTATTGCACCAAAATATGACAAATACAAGGGGAAGATAGATCCTATAGATCATGTGAGAGAGTTTCACACAACCTCCTTAGATGTTGCTTACGATCACATGTACCTAATGCAACCTTTTCCATAAAGTCTTGGGGGACAAGCAAATGGTTCACTCACTTACTTCCTGGCATTAGGACTAGGAGTGAGTTGGTTGATAAATTTGTATCACACTTCTCCTATGACATAAAAAATGACACAAACATAATACACTTATGCAAAACTAAATAGGAGGGAGAAAAATTTGCTTCATTCTTACAAAGATGGAAAAGCCTTGCTAGCAAATGTCCTTGTCATATTCTGGAAAAACAATTAGTACAAATCTTCATGGAAAATATCAATTTAGAAGTAATGTTTCATCTCCAAATTCATTGATCACACATTTGAGGAGGTTATTGAGAAAGGTTTCTCTATTGAGAAATCTCTCATTGGAAAAGGGTTGGTGAATTTTTTAAGGAGAATAACCATCACCAGAGCACTTTAAATGATAAAAACAAATTTTGGTCATGAAACAAGAATGTGAAAAAAATTTGGGTGGTGGATGCTAAATTGATAAACAAGGCACACCCTACCATTAGTCTTAAAATAATTTCAACATCAAACAACAATCACCAACTACAAAATCATGAGCAAACAACAAATACAGTTCAAAACAATGCAAAACATAGTCCTTCGTGGATTAATAAACCAAGAAAAAAATACATACCCTTAGGGGAATCCATTGAATTAGTTTTAAAGAAGCTATTGCAACAAAACATTATTCAACTCCCTAAAATAGGACACTATGGGCTAGAACCTTTCAAACCATCTTGGTGGAATGATAATGAATTCTATGAGTATTATAGAACCAAAGGGCATAAAACCTGTTCATGCTTTAAACTCAAGAGTGTTATTCAAGACCTCATAGAATAGGGAGACATATCAATTGATATTCCACAAGGATCTTCTATTTTGATCATACTATATTCAAAGATCCTCTTCAAAATCATGGAGAGGGAAAGGCCTCCAATTCAGGACCAAGCCAACTACACTCATGTTGCCTATAAATACATAGTGAACCACATCCAATAGACTAATAATAATATTTCTACCATTACCATTAAGAACAAGAATCCTGAGTGAACAGTTACTACATGTCAATCCCAAGTGACTCTGCAAGCGGCCACTCCAAGAACCCAACTGATGAATCCGTACAACCTTTTGGATCATCTAGGGAAAACCTTGCTTAGATATCCATTATTGAACTATTATGTACATCCCCTAAACATAAGGTTATCTTAG
>VDFB02235558.1:0-20400 GCA_007258455.2 Sequoia sempervirens | reverse complement strand
TACATTTTTTCAAGGTTAGGGTTCAATTAGTTTTACAAATGAATTATGGTTATGATTAGGGTTGATTTAGGGTTATGGTTAGATTTGTGTGAGGGTTCTAGGATCAAGTAAGGTTAGGGTTCATATGGGGTTGCAATTACTATTACAATTCAATAAGGGTTAGGGTTAGTGTTGGGGTTAGCCTTCAATAATGCTTACATTTTGGTTAAGTTTAGGGTTCATTTAGGGTTAGGAATAACGTTCACTTGGGATTAGGGTTAGGTTTTAATTAAGGTTTAATTAATGTTAGGTTTTGATTAGGGTTACATATAATAAAATTGATTAAAGATAGGGTTATTTATGGAATTTATTTTTAATGTTATATAAGTTATATAATGGGAACTTAATTAGGATTATGATTCTATTAGCATTAAATTAGGGTTGGAGTTAGGGTAAAGATTAAGATTTAATTACAGTTAGGGTTCAATTAATTACAATTATCTCACAAATACAGGATCAAGACCTTGCCAACTCTGGTAAACCTTATTGGATAGTGATAAAAGCTACCTTATCTTTCATTAAGGCAGAAATTTTTTGTTATACAACATGCCCCTTCAAAATTGGAGATAGGCATTGTAAAAAGAAGGTAAACACTAATAAAAATGGTCAGTGGTATTGTGGAAAATGTGATAAAACTTTCCTAAATGTGATTATAACTATATACTTCAATGCAAAGTGGAAGACCATACTTCATTCACTTGGATTACAACTTTTGAAGAAGTGACAGAAGAAATTAAGGGTGTAACAACAAAAGAATTGAACATTTTGAAGCATGAAAAACAAGATGATGTTAAGTTTTCACACATTATACAAAAGGTCCTTTTCAACAGATATATCTAAGTTAGTTAATGCCATTTGTCATGATATACTTCTTTGATGCTGTCAATACTAAATCTAATGATTGATGAACTTTTTGCTTTTAAATTTATTGTTCTTGGTTCATTGTTGTTATAGACAAGTTGGTATGATTTCAAATTTCAATGTGTACCCTTATATATGGGAATTGAGATAAACAATGACACAAACAATAATGAAATCAAATTGATTGCTTTCCAAATTCATATTCATGAAAATGTATGCATTTTTTCAAGTCAATAGGCATCTTGATAAAGATAACTCTTGGCGTGTTTTAGATATATTATTAATTAATATAGGTATGCTGGTTAATTAAAATTATTAACTATATTTATTTGTATTATATATTAGTTATTAAAAAGATGTAAAATCTTAATACTAAATATAGGAAAATGGTTAAAAATTACATATTTTTCAAAAAATAAAATATTAATATCTTTCTGCCAATATATTCTCTCTCTCTGTCTCCCTCTCTCTATATCTCCTTATAGACTATCTTTCCATATCTCTCTGTCTGTATATATATCCCCCCTCTATCTCCCTATCTATATATTTATTTTCCATCTATCTCTCTCTATGTCTCTATCTATTTTATCCCTTTGCCTCTCTCATTCTATATTCATCTCTACCTCTCTCTCATTATAAAATTGTGTAAGCCATCTATACTTGGAATTTATGCTTTTGTATTCTATTATCCTTTACAATCTCATCATACTCTATATATCTCTAGTAGGCCAATCATTGTCTTCCTCTTTGATTTTCGTAGGGATGACTTGTGCACAATGATCTTGGGATCTTTTATAGTCCACATTGCTATCTTCAACAAAGAAAATATTTTAATAGAAAGATCAAAATTCATTTATAACCAAAGAAAGACCATTTATATGTTGATTATTCACCTAGATTGATCCAATTTCTTCCCTAGCATTTTCTCCTTTATATAATTAAAGAAGAAATCAAAGCCTTTGTACATATCTGTTTTTAACCAATTTATTTTAGCCCTAACTTTTAAACCAGAATCTTCTTAATTTACGGGCGTTTCTCAAATTGTCTTGAATCTCTTAACTCCTCATTCAAGGACTCATGATATTAGATGGAGATAAAAATCTTATTGAAGCAATTCTTTGATCTCCTTCCATCAAAGGCTCTTTTTACACTGGCTTTGGAATAGGGACCTTGAGTTGGTAACATTGGAATCCTATTTTTCAATTGATAGCAGAGAATTTTTTGAGCAAGATCCTATCAATTAAATTTTTTAGCAAATATTAACTTCTTATATTAAAAATAATTTAAATATTTTAACACATGCATTTGATGGATCTTTGGTTTTTGATGATTTAGAGATATTATGTATTGATAATTGTGTGATTGAAAGGTTTAACGAATATAAGTCATTTAGAAAAGCCTATGAAATCTAGGTTGAGCAAGTGATTAGATACAGACTCTTTTGCATTGAAAGAGGTGTAATATTATATAAGGAATTGAGGGGAAAAAAAGGAACTAAATAATGATCTCCAAATACTGAGAAAATAAGAATCTATCTAAATTTAGTAATAATATATATATATATATATATATATATATATATATATATAAATTAATCACGAATACACAACCAAATAAAAAATTACTCATATTTATTTTAAATGTTTGATATATATTACTACATTACATATTTTTAAATTTTATGCTTTTGGTGGAATTTACTGTTGGAAGGAGAATATAATTGTAAACTATATATATTTTAAGTAAATCTATATCTTTTAGTATTTAAAATTACTTAAATAGTTTCTCATTGATATCTTGTTTACTTTAACATACACCATAATAGAAGTTCACATGCACATCAATCTTAGAGAAAAATATATGTTGTGCACTTTTCTGACTACTATTTTTGGTAAACTTTGAATAGATTGTCCTTTGTTCAATAACAAGTCTACAAATGGGGATATTCTTGTGTGAATTAATCTCATGACATTACCCTATACATAAGATCTACTAGTGCAAACGATGTAGTAATTATCAACCCTACACATTTTAAATTTAGAACAATTTCCAAATCTTACATGCGTACCCTCCGCAATCATTGTGAGCTTACCTAATGCATGTTTATCTTGATTTGCATGTTGTATTTTATAAATAAAATCATTTAAGCATTTAAAATGATCAAAGATTATTAGGACAATGAGGATTTATCAAAAGAACATTTTCATTGAGAGAAATGTAATAACATTTTCTCATAACATATATCATCATGTCTCTAATTTATCATCATGTCACTAATCATTATTCCTATGTCATGGAATTGGTTTGGTTAGGGCTCTAATTGAGGAGAACAAAATCCTCACAATTTAGCACATTCCCTAAAAATGTTACTAAACACTTTCTATCTATATTGAGGTTCAATTATTAGAAGATCAACACATGTAAATTCTAAACATCAATTATTTCCTAGTTGATTCTTATGGTATAGATTTATATTTGCACACTAGTTCGGTTTCTCAGACATGGATATGAACCAAACCAATACTTTGAGACATTTATTCATGACCATCTATGGATCTAAATGAAGATAACACAAGCCTCACAATTTAGTAGATTTTGTAATACTATGTATATTCACTCTTATTATATTAATATATAAATATATAGGCTTACCGCCTTTGCTTTTAAAAAAAATGATGTTTGTAAACATTGTCAATCCATAATAAAGTGTAAATGTTAAAAGATAAAAATCGAAGATTTCAAAAATTATTTTACTAGTTGATTATTGAAATTATAGATTGAAGCTTACACTAGTTTTATTTTGTACACATATTTGAACCAAAGAAAATAACACTTAATTCTTATATTTAAAAACATTTATAGAATCAAGTCCAAAACCTCTTAACACTTCAAATAATCAACATCTACATCTCCAAAAACATCCCATTTAATTCATTTAATTTAAATATCAATCATCTAATATAAAAAATAATATTATTTTAAATAAAACATAATAAACATTTTTCATTAAAATAAACAATTAAATATAATTAACATTAGCCATATTATAAATAAGATATAATCTTTTAAAAAAGTTATTATTAAAGTTATAAGAAGATAAATCTTTTCTATTTCTAACAAGAAAAATAGGCAGGTTACTTACATAATATATAAAAGGAACACTCACCACAATTCATGTAATGAAATGAATGTGGGATTAAGACTAAATCCCCCAATCCAATGACCGAGCAAATGTGTAAAGTGGAAACGGAAAATGCGAACAGCTATGGAAGGAGAATGGGAACAGGAATGGCAAGTGTAAACTGCAACGGTGGAGTACTACGGAAACATAGATTTGAAATGGTGCGGTTAAAGAAATGCTACAGAAACGAGAGAGAGGTTGGGTTAAGAGGGCCCCACATGGTGCCGGACATCTAAGGGAGTGTACCCTTAGAGTGTGTCGGTTAAGCCTGACCCTCATATAATACCTTGCATTATGGAGCTCAATTCTCTGATATATTACTACTTATCAAATCCTTTGTAAATAATTGTAAACTTATAACTCCATTTAAGCATTTAATTGATTTTCTTGAATCAAAGCAAAAACATAGACACACAATTGAACAAATTCTCAAAGAAGAATGACAACTTCATTAACATTTCATTCAAAATTCACTCAAATCCACATAAGGAGAGAAAATATATTAGAATTATACATTTATTCCTTGTATAAGTCATATCTACATACAAATTGAATAATTTGCATATATTCATCAAAGCTCAAAATAGGTATCTATTCTATTCAAATAAGCGGGTTTTTAACAGCCAATAGCAACACCGAGATATCACTTCCTCATCAGGAGCAAATTCTACCATATATTCAACTCAAAACCTAGCTGGAAAACTTTCCTTCGATTTCTCTCCTACAAATGAGCCTTGAATTCCCTTTATATATGACAAAAGACAGCAAACTGGGCTCAAATGTAATTTCACCACAAATTCTCATTTAGACAAAATCTCCATTGCATTTGATTTCATTTCAAAACTTTCCACGTTGAATCTGCAAAACATTTATAATTACATATAATTTTGGGGTAAGCTAAAGAATAGAGGAACACAAATTGTCATCAAATTTATCTAAATATCCACACAAAAATCCGAACAACCAAGTGCCACAAGGCACCAGCAACTTCTTATTTACCGCCACCATTCCCTTATAACCTCGGCCTTGGTATACATACCTTCTAGTTGTTTTAATGGGTTCAAGTTGAATTCACACAAGTTTTAATTTGAACAAAATCTCTCATTTACATTTGAATTTTCCTTTCAAAACTTCCCACATGTTGAATCTGCCGAAACATAGTGGTGCACAAAGCTGAGGAAAGCTAGAAGAAAGAGACACAAATTGTCATCAAAATCTGGCTGCAATTTAGAAATCTAAAAGAAAAGGGAACACAAATTGTCATCAAAAACCCCTTGTCACTATCCACACAAAAATGCCAGGAAACCAAATTGCAACGAAGGCACCATAGCAACTTCTTATTTACCCACCACCATTCCCTTACCAACACTCTGACCCTAGTATACACGCCCGCTTCTATTTGTTGACCAATACGGTAGACTCTCAGCCTCGTCTTCTTTATTGTCCTTGCCCAATATGGTTCGAGTTGGTCCGCTTGGGGTTTTAACAACCAATGGCACCACAACTATCTCTTCGTCATCAGAGAACAGACCGTGATTGAAGAGAGGTAAATACCGACAATAGTCCGAGTCGGTCTTGGTTACATCATTGGAAGTGTTGCTCGTAAGGTCAATGGGCGAGTGTTGGCATCCAGAGAAGCCATGCCGCCCATACCTTATTTTCCTACCAACACTAGTAATGGAGCACACCGCCGACTGCTTGCCTTTGTCATCTACCAGTTGAGCAGCAACGTCCACAGATTACTGACCTTCTACTACATCTAGTGGAGCTGGCTTTGAGAGAAACTGTCAACAATGCTATTCTGGGCATGAGACCCGAGCTTTTTGTAGCTCAAATGAAACCAGTTCTCCTTCTTGATTTACTCATTTTCTCTTCTTAGACAATCTCAAACTTGATTGAACTGAACCCACAAATTACTCTAACTGCTACCAAGAATGACTTTTTAATAATAGTAAATTCCTCTTCTATTTATTATGCAAGGTAATGGCAACCTTCATCAATGCTTAATAAACATGCATGTGCAAACATGGCAATTTGGCGGCGTATGTACTGTTACCATTTAACTAGGGCTACATGAGAATCTAAAGATCACCCTTCATGATTGCCAACAATAACATCTTCACACAGATTGAGATTGATGTGTCTACACAAGCAAGGAATAATTCATTAATGCTTCACAAACCTTCATCTTCCTCTTGCCAGCTAGAACAACAGAGATTTACATTAGCTTTTGATCTTCATTGTCGATCTAAAACCATGGGTTATTAGCTCAAGAGTGGAGATTGGGCCCCACATTCCATACAGGACACACATCAGCCTTTTGTTGACTAAGCACCAAATAACGGGGTGACACGCCAGGTCTCTGAGTTGGCGAGGGGTGCATTCAAGAGATCTTCTCCCATATCTTCGAATCTGGAAAACCTACACATTGCACAGTTAGTATTTAATGAAAGGCTTGGCTAAGCCATCGATGACATGACCACTAGAGTTAATAGCTTAGGCTTACATCACCGGATTAAAATTAAAACCCAACTTTGATTTTAATGCTTTATTTCCTCTACATGGTTTTATTTCCTAAGTCTTAGTTGGACCCATTAAATTCTTATCCCAACCTTAACAAGAACAAATGATTAAGCTAAGGATTGTGTTGTTGTTATAACTTTAGTTCTAGAAAATTCTTAATTACCAATTCTTATTTATGCATTTGTATATGAATCCAATTGAATTCCTTTCCATATCATTATGGAAAATTTTATTATTGCAACCCTAACTCTAACACTAATTAAACCTTGAACCTAACTTGATTGAACTCATATTATAACCCTAACTCTAACACTAATTGAACTGTAATCATAACCCTAATTGTATCAAAACCCTAGAGAACTCTAATTGAACCCTAACCCTAAAATAGACAATAACCCTTACCTTAATTGAACCCTAACTGCAATTCTAGCCCTAATTTAAGACTAACCTTAACACTGACCTTAATTAAACCCTTATTGAATTATAACCATAATTGATCCCTAACCCAAATTGAATACCAATTGAACCTTAACCCTAAGTGAATAGCAACCTTAATTAAACTCCAACCATAATCTTATTTGAATTTTGACCCTAATCATAACCATAATTCAACCCTAACCTTAATTGAACCCTAACCCTAAACATGAGTTCAATTAAGTTTAAGGTTCAAATAGGGTTAGACTTTAATTAAAATTAGGTATAGGATTCTGTTAGGATTGGGAACGGGGTTGAGAGTAAAATTAAGGTTCTATGATGGAAGCTTAAGGGTTAGTGTTAGGAGTTCAATTAGAGGCAAAGGGATTGAGCTGATGGGGTTAGGGGTTGTATGGGATTCAGTGAGTTTTAAGTATTGATTTTAGAATCATAGTTATGTTTAGGGTTGGATATAAAATTAGAGTTAGGTTTGAAGTTAATTAGTGTTGGTTTTAGGGTTGAGGTTATGGTTAGACTTATAATTAATGTTAGTATTGGGATTAGATTCTATCACTTTAATAAAAATAATCTTCTATAAATTCATTCAATTTTTTTTTTAAAGTATATAATTTAAAATATTTTCAAATTTACCTATGTTGATATATGAGATATAGCAAATCTAAACTCTATACAATTTTATAATTAACTTGACATTGTGTATAAAAGGTTTAAGTTGTAGATATTTACAATATAACAAGAGTGCAGGCAATGAAGTTCTATAAAGTTTTAGAATAGTTTTGTTTATGTTGTTGTTATTGTATTGTAAAGCCTTGGATCAGTATCAAATCTCAATTTAGACCCATATGCTGTTTGTTGATTGTAAGTAGTGGACAAAAAGCATAGCAATATTCATTAGACCAAAGACCACAAGGGTAGAGAGTTAATTGATGAAGTTATTCTTAGTCCTCTTCATGGAAACATATTAACTTCAATTGGTATTCTCTTTAGCACTAGGATCATACAAAAGTAGAAGCAATAGTTTTAATTTGCTATATATATATTTTTTATTCAAAGGGTAAACTCTTTTGACCGGAGTTATGAACCAGATACAACCATTCAACAATACCACCGCAACGGGGTTTGAACCTTTCTGGAAAGCACAACAACGCCACCTATAAACCAACACACCATGCCAATACCGGCTTAATTTGCTATATATTAACCATCTTTTACTTAATCCCCTAATTTATGAAGAAGACCCTATGGGGGATGATTAATCGAATTGAAAAAGAAGACAATTCATTATGCAATTAGTACTCCCCTAGTTGAAGTTGACAAGAGGTATATGCGGTATAGAAGTTGCCAAGTCAACTTATTAAAGGCTTTGGACATATCCAATTTGATAATCATTATAGAATAATGGTAAAATTTTGAAATTGAATGATTTCTCCACAGTGTAGGTGGATTTACGGGGTGTACTTTACTAAACATTCTCATGAGGTCAGGCTCTGTTGATAATAAATATGAACAATATCTAGGTATATAGAAATAAATGTCTTGTGGGCTTCAACAAGGGATCTTTAAACCAAATTGGCATCTAGCATGGTCATGACTTAAAAATTAACCAATATTATTATACCCTTATTGTACCCTACCCTTTATTAAACCCTAATTTAAGCCTAACTCTGCCACTTACCATAGCTCTAACCTTAGCTTCAAGTTTTATTCTAGATTAATAATTTTAATCCTAACTTAACATAAACCCTAACCCTATTTAAACAATAATCATAACCCTAATTAAATCCTAATTGAACCCTACTTGAACCTTAATCTAAATGAACCCTAACCTTAACCCTAATTGAACCATAAACCTAACTCTAATTAAACCTTAATTGTAAACTGAACTAAAATAAGCCTAATTGAACCCTAACTGTAACTTGAACTTGATTCTAATCATAACACTAATTGAATGCCAACCCTAACCCTAATTGAACTCGAACCCTGACTCTAATTGAACCTTGTTGTAGGGGTTAAATTAGGGTTCAATTAGCATTCTAGTTAAACCCCAATTGTAAGATTAACCA
Source organism: Sequoia sempervirens (assembly GCA_007258455.2). Classification (NCBI taxonomy): domain Eukaryota; kingdom Viridiplantae; phylum Streptophyta; class Pinopsida; order Cupressales; family Cupressaceae; genus Sequoia; species Sequoia sempervirens. The sequence continues at coordinate 11,298 of VDFB02235558.1, read as the reverse complement.
AAATAAGCCTAAATAAACCCTAACTATAACTTGAACTTGACCCTAATCATAACACTAATTCAAACCATAGAAGTATGACATACCATAAAAATTCAAGTTTAACCAACACTCTTTCAACATCCAGTTTGCTTTTAGTCATCAACATTAAGATAGAACTTCTGACACCATTAAGAGAGATAAATGTTCTGACCAAATTTGTATTACATCGACTACAATAGTGGTGTACCATGTGAAAACTCTAGGTGTTAATAATAGTAATATCTAACCCCTTTTATAGATTATGCCATTCACCTGACAATATTTTTAGATTATGACATTCTCAATGGAGATTAGGCAATCTATTGATAGACATAATCAAGGATAGTTATAAGCATGATATAATGATTTTACTCCAAATGAGAACAATGGCATAGGTACATTAGTTCACATCATCATTTGTGACATGCTCATCTAGGACTACATCGAAAACGAATTCATGCTTCTCTACATATGTTGTCAAGTCCATCTAAAGGAAAAAAATTGTTTGTCATAATACAACATTGTGGTCTCTAAGGTCAATGCTACTATAATTGCTTTCAAAATCTAGGGAAAACTAAGTTGCTCAAATTCACTATGTTATCCAATAGATATAAATTTTTGAAACAATTTAAGGATGATCATGCTTGAGTTGTCAAAAGATAATATTTTGATAAGATTATAATATTACATGATGTTATAGATTAAGAAACGTAATTGTACTTGTTGTGTAGCCAAAAATTTTTGAGGATGAGGTAGTTTATTTTTTATAGTTTAGAATGAACACGTGTGGATGAAAGGAATTGAGAGGAATAGAAAGAGTTTGTTGAGGTAAACATAGTTACAAACAATTTGCACAGTTTGTCAGGTTTTCCTAATTGATAAGTAGATATCTACTTGAATATTAACTTATAAGGTTGAAAGGAATTGAGATGAATATGCATAGCTAGTTATGCTTTCCTACTTAACAAGTAGAGGAATCAATTAAAAAAATATATAAAACAAATATTTCTTAAAAATCTATATTTGACTCAAATATTAAAATGCATATATTTAATTTTTATGTTCTTTGAAAATTAAAATTTGTTTTGAAGATAGTTTTTTTTCTAAAATAATTTTATGTGGCTCAAACCCATATTCTTATGAAAAGATCTTGAAGGAAATTATGTTTTTCTTATAAAAAAAAATCTAATAATTAAAATAATTTTTCTTTATATTATTTCCTCTAAATTATTTTACTCAATCAATTTATTTACAATTTTTAAAATCATATACGTTTCATTACTTCAATAAATTAAAGTTTAATATTTTATGATAATATTTTTATTCAAATATTAATATAAAAAAGGGAATCATGTCAATTTTAATTTATATAGTTATAAATATATATATTACTAATTAATACATATATAAATATAATAATTATATATATATATATATATATTTTAATTCAATATAAATATTTAAAATATATATTTACAGCGTGCATAAATCCATGGAGAGGCCAATGGCCTTGTTACTTTAAAAAAATTAATAAAATTTTAATTTTATTATTAATTAATATTTATTTTTTTAAAAAAATTATAATATAATATAAAATATATATATTTGTCTTTACAAATATTTAAATTTATTATATATTTATATATATATTAAAATATTTAATATGAACATTTAAATTGGATATGAAAATTTAAACTTGGCTAAAACTAAACATTTTTTTTAATTTAAATGAGAAGAAAAAAATCTTTAAATTTAGACTATTTATTTAATTAATATAATAAAGTTATTTATTTCCTTATTAATTATTAATTAGTTAACATGTTTTATTTCACAAACTAATATATAGTAATTAATATAAGTTGTAAATAGAAGGTGAATTATTTCTAAAACAAATATGATAGAATTTGTGATTGATTTAAATGATTAATTTATTAATATTAATTTAAATTTGATTTAAAAGTAATTACTGTTAATTTTAAAGTTGATTTTTAAAAATAATAAATATTTTATAAAAGTAATTAGTATTTATTCTAAATAATTATTGTAGTCTTAATTCATTTATTTTGCAAAACGTATCTTAGTAATTAGAGTTAGTTCAAATTTCAAAGCAATTGAAAATTTGTTAGTTTAAATATATGTTTAATAAGTGTTGTTTTAGAATTAATTTATGACAAAGAGAGGTGATTAGTATTAATTTATTTAAATTATAATATAAAAATAATTTACAAGGTATTCATTTATTTTTAAATAATAATTAATTAATTTATATTAAAAAGTAAATTTTTTGAGTAATTGGTATTAATATTTTGAAAGAATTGGCTCAATTAAATTTATGCTACAAATCAATTTAGTAGTAAAGGTAATTAAAAATAGTTGAATTTTGATGTTATATTGATTAATTAGTTAGAAGTTTGTTATTCAAAGTATAAATTTTATTAATTATTATTATTATTTTAATAATGCAAAGGAAAATAGTAAATAAATATTCATTATAATTTTATTTTTATAGTGTAATTTATCGTTATAGTGTAATTTAATTTTCAAAATAGTTAGTATAGTTTACCTCATTGAATTATTGGAAATAAACAACCTAAGTTTAATAAAACTCCTAAAAATTAGTTAAGATTCGAAATGGAAGTAATGGAAGCACATTAATCGCTTATATCGGGGTAAATTTGTCTTCCAATTAGAATTAAGAGAATTGAATTTTGAAATATAGAAAAAATGCTTGAGATCTCATTGGTTAAAGAAATTATTAACTAGTTAAGATTTGGTGGTGCCTATAGTTCTGGCGGGAACTAATAAAAGATTAAAATAACGAAATAGATTAATTACAAGTGAAAAAAAAATAAAAAGTTTATGCTTCACGAAAATCCATATATCACTCAAAGTTTTGTGATAAAATTGAGAAAATTAATTTTTTTTAATTTCAAAGTTAAAAAAATCTTATATTTACTTTAACTATATACAAATGTTGTCAAACGAGAAAAAAGTTGAGTTCTCATTTGTTAAAATCAAAGTTATTAATAACTTGTTAAGGAAAAGGGGTCGCCTATAGTTCCCTTGGCAGGAACTAAAAAATAAATGTGTTTTCAATGTTTATTTGTCAGTTTAAAAGATGTGTCAATAATGTTGCAATCACTAATGATTAATTTTTTCTTGATGGTTAAAATAGATTGGTAAGTAAATTTATCAATAATAAGTAAATTTATAATTAATTTTTTCTTGATAAGTAAATCAATATTTCATAAATTTATCTATAATTCTTATTTAATTTTTCTTAATTATATTAAATTATATTTTATTAAATTTTTTAAAAATTTAAGTTGCTTATAAATAATTTTATGTGTTTTTATAATTAACTTGATATTGTGTATAAAAGGTTTAAGTTATGAATGTTAAGTGATATTGTGAAATTATTCTATGTTAATTATTATAGATGCTATATAATATAAAGAAAAATATTTCCTAATATATTTTTAATGCATCTTTATATTTTATAAACAAATATCTAAAATAAAAATCTAATTATAAAAAAAATACAACTTAATGAGTGAACATCTGATTAAAGTTAAAAGTGAAATTATAAAACAAATTTGATTTATTTTATTTTCTTCTATAAAATATAATTTTTAGTTCCTACAGAGACACATAGGCACCACCAAAATTTAACTAGTTATTAATAACTCACCAATGAGAACTTGAATAATTTTTCTATTTGAATTTTTCCAATCTATTATCAATGTATAGATATTTCAAAAATCAATTCTCTTGAATCTAATTGGTACACAATTTTCACCCGATATAAGCGATTTTGGCGCTTCCATTACTTCCATTAACGATTATTATGAAATGGTGGGTAATCCTGCATAGTAACAAATCATACTTAGTATTTATCTATTAATCTTATCACTTGTATAATCCTACATTGTAATAAATCATACTTAGTATTTATCTATTAATCTTATCACTTGTATAATCCTACATTGTAACAAATCATACTTACTATTCATCTATTAATCTTATATATATTGTAACAAATCATACTTCATATTAATTTAAAATATTTTTAAATTAAAATAGTTAAATTATATTGATATTAATATTTTTAATTTTTAAGAAGATTATAATTTAATCAACAAATTTATATATTAAATGTTAGATGTTTAATATTTGATTTTTAGATGTTTATGGCTAATCTTATCATTCAACCTATTCATTAAATTTATACTTATATTTATATTTTGAAATATTTATTTTATATATAATTTTTTATTTTTTTTACATTCTTTTGAATTGTAATATTGCTATTAGGATTCTACTGTGTAGTTTGAGTCAAACTCATTGCCTCATGTTTCATGAGTAGTGGTTCACAAGAACCCATCTCTCATGATAATGAATGGTCCACTTAGCACTCATTGCATCTGGGTGATGCTCACAGAGGTGAAGCATTGGGCCTTCCTGGGAGGTCACCCATCCCATTACGCCGGCTCAAGCGCGCCCAGCAAGGAGTTTTCTCCAGGTTGGCCCTTGAGGTGTTACTATTACCAAAACCCGACAGTGTTGTGCCTATTCTTTTAGATTCTTGTTATAAATTGACTATTCTTTTCATTGTTTTTAATAAAAGAAGTTAAATTTTAATAAATAATATTTTTAAATAATAATTTTCTACATTCTTAATACATAAAAATGTGCTAATATAATAATTAGGTTTTTCAATTTTACCAAGTAAAAGTATATATTTTTAGTTTCTATAAGATGCAGTTTGACTGAATGACTTTCCAATTTTACAAAGTAAGACTTTTTATCTCTTTTTTCATTATTTTAGGTTAGTGGTATACAGTGGTAATTATTTTTATTCTTTTAATTATATTTTGATATTTTTAAATTAATTAGAATTTGAGCTATTATGCTATACTATAATATTTATTTATTTTATTAGGAATTTTAATAGTCATTATTTAATAAGTGAAAAAAATGTGTTGCTATAAGTAGGATGTTTTCCAAATTTTTAAGTGTGAATAATTCATATGATCTTTACCTTTCTTTTAATATAAACAAACTTATCATTATAATAATTAGGTTTTCCAATTTTACAAAGTAAGACTTTTTATTTATTTATTTTTTGCATAGCATTTGACTACTGATATAATTTAATTTTAAATGGTTTTGTTTAGAAAAAGCATAGACACCTCAACCCATAAAATAACTAAACAACTAAAAGGAGAAACACAAGCATAAACAAAGAGAGTGAAAGACAAATGGGCAACAGCCTAGCACAAACAAAGCACAGAAGAGAAATACAAACCACAACAAAAATTATTGTGCTTACCATCAACCCTATAATTTATAAATTTCTAGCCCCAAAAAATTGTTGCTATAGATAGTATATATTTTATTTGTTAAATATTTGTATCTCTAGTTTTACGTTTCCCTACATTTATACTATTTGACTAGCAATATAAATGCTTTAACTTAGTGTACACATCATTTTATTGAAATATATTTTATTAAATTTTATGTTAGTTTCATTCTTAGTTTTGATATTTCAAAAGAATAATTGTTTAAGACATCCACTATAATAATTAAGTTTAAAATTTTCAACTCCTTTAATTTTTTATTATCTTATATTTTAATTATTAATATAAATAATTTTAATTTTAATAATTTTCTTCTTGAATCAATCTTTATTGATTTTAATTTCCAATCTGTCCACACACCTTTTTGATTAATCAAAATAAAAAAAATATTATCTCTCCTATATATCAATGAATTATGGTTAATGTAAGCATGCAAGATCAAAATAATAAAAATAGGGAAAATAGAAATCTAAGTCTAAACTCTAAAAAGCAAATTACCACATTTTAATTAGATTTTTATATTTTAAAATAAATTAAAATTTATGTTATATATTTTAATATTTATGTTTTTATTTGAAATTTAAATAGTCACTTCATGAAAAAATAGTGTTATAAATAGCATATTGTTTTATTTTTTATAATTTTGAATAACATATTTTCTCTTAATTTTTGTCACCTATGTTACCAATATAAATCATTTAACCCTTGTCTATTTTATATTTTCGTCTATTAAATTCAAATATATAAAATAATCTAATAACAAATTCAAATAATAATATATTTTAATATATTATATTATTAATTATTTTCTTATATTATAATATATACACTATATAATACATATGTAACATATATAATATCTAATATATAATTTTAACATCATTATAATATTATAATATATATACAATATATATGTAACATATATACCATCTAAAATAGAATTTAATATATTACAACTAAAGTTATAACAACAAATACAATCCTTAACTTAATCATTTGTTCTTCTTACATAAGAGTCCCACCTCATCAATAATTTCATTTCTAACTTCTTAAAACATAACTATTTAATAACTTTTTGGCAGGAACTTCGTTGCCCTGCAACTCTTGTTTTATTTGTTGTCCACCTAGTAATGCCTACTTCTCCTTTAGATGTTTTATTTGCAGGGTTGATTTGGTGCTGCCGTTGATCTATTTCCTCTGAGATATCAGTAATTTTTGTCATCCCGTGATCGGGAATTCAAGGATCGTGAAATTACGGGTGGGCGCCACGTGTCCTATCCGGGGGAGCTGAAGGGTTGATTTAGTGCTGCCATTGATCTATTTCCTGCAGATATCAACGGTGCCTGCCATCCCGTGATCGGAAATTCAAGGATCGCGAAATCACGGGTGGGCGCCATGTGTCCTATCCGGGAGATCAAATTTGAGCTATCACTGACCAACTACCATTTGATCTGAGCCGTTCCCTACCATCCCGTGATGGTGCTTGGGTTGATTGCAAAATCATAGGCGGGCACCACGTGTCTCATCCGATGAAGCCTAAAGAGTAAAGGAAACACTAGCCGGCTTTAAATGTATTAAGGGGTGGATTACTAAAGTGTTCTCGAGACGCACATGTTCTAAATCGACGGATATGTTATAATCTCGCTAGAAAAGCTGTTCGAAGGTTAACGACATGGCTGGCGACTGTGTTAAAGGAACGAGATCAACGGCGCCTGCGATCAGCGATTACAGGGATCGCGATATCACAGGCGGGTGCCACATGCCCTTCCTAAAGGATGAAATCTGCATGACCATTGATGAGCTATCTCTTCAAGATTGGCGGTCTCGGCCATCCCGCGATTAGAAATTTTGGGATCACGATGTCGTGGGTGCCTGCCACGTCTCCTGTGCAATGAAGCCTAAGGAGTGAAGAAAGCGTCCGTCGGTTTTAAATGTATTACGGGGCGGATTACTAATGCGCTTGTAAGATGCACGTGTTTTATTTCAACGCAAATGTTATGATTTTAAGGGAAAAGCTGCTCAACAGTTAAAGGAAAGGACGGTGACCATTTTTGAAGGAGCAGGCTTTATGGTAAAAAGATCGACGGTGCCCGCTATCCCGCGATGATAAATCAAAGGATTGCGATATCGCGGGCAACCGCCATATGGCATTCCTTCGCGGCGTATGACATAGTGGGCCCCTTTATTGTCGTGTTGGTGATTATGTCAGCCTGTTTTAAAGATGGTCGTCGATGATTTGATCAAACTGGAGGATCAACAGCTCAAATTTAAATATGTATAAAATTATGGTTGGAGCCATTCGTGCGGCCCGCGAGTGAGCTTTAATGGCGAATGAGACATCCAGTGGCAGAATTTGATCGACATAAAATCAATTTACTTGTCTCATTTGTATCACAAAGCATCCAAGTATTTCATGAAAACAGTTTCAGAGCCAAAGGTGAAATTGCGAGCAGCTGCTGCCAGAAATTAGAGTTTGTGCGAAAAAAGTTGTGAGTTAATTTTCTCTGTTTCCCAGTCATTTTGCACCTAAATTTGGGAAAGCGGGGGGGTCTGCTATGCTTGTCACTGAGTTCATTAAAATATTTTGTTAGGGCTATTGTTTAATAATAAATTGTGAGGAATTGTAGTATTTTTACTCTATAATTTCCTATCTCTGCTTAGTCATAGTCACTTCAAGTGTAACATTGTAGTGAGGCCCTAGTTTGTCTAAAATGGTGCCAACCAAGCAGCACTCTGGCCACATTAAGTATTTGAAAAGAAACTTGTATGATGATTTCCTAGATCAATTTCCATTATCAACAAATGACAGAAGGAAAGGTTTGGTGTTGATGCGAAGGAAAATCCTAGGGGAGGGGTTGGTGTGTAATAATTTCAACATTGTTGATGCTAGGGTTCCACTCACAGGCTTACAAATGTTCATATTATGGTATGGACAAAGGAATTTTCTTCATCCTTTTTCAAATAGATGGAGGTACAACATGGGAAAGTTGGTTGTTCCAAATGTGTTCCCTGATGTGGACTTACTTAGAGCAGTGGCCATAAGATATGACCCTATCACACGGGTAATCAAAGATAATGATGGACGGGTTCTATTAGAAATTAACAGAGATGTTATCCAACAGACTTTTGATTTGAATGAGCTAAGTGATGACTTGGTTCCTATTAATCTTGAAGAAATGAAGGAGTATGCAAAATTGAAATCTCTTGTTAGGGTTAAGCTGCTTCCACCTCATCTGGTTAAGGCAGGGGATTCACAATTTCACATTAGCCCTAGTGACCAAGAACCCTTCAGATTGAATTGTTTTGGAAAGTCTTTCCTGGCTACTTTCTATTCACTATGTCAGATTTTGGGTTTCAGCCCTGGTGCAGTAATGCCGATTGCATACATGTTCATGGGGGTGCAAATACAACACCCTAACTTCTCTGTAACATATGACTTTGCTTCTTTTTTGGTGGAGAGGATAGATGAAGGACTGTTAAAGCTACAAAATGGTGATATTGGTACTCAATTCTTTTGGTATTACATGTTGATGCATATGTTCTTGTTTAGGAATGCTGATTTTTTTGCTGAGAATATGAACTTAAGACAATCAGTTAATGGAGAAAGATTGCCAGTACAGATATGGGCTACAGATTTGTCTTGTAATAAGGAAAGCACCAATTATGTGCAATTTGATAATTGTTTTGTTGCAAGATTGAGGGCTAGATTGATGGTAAATGTACCTAGGATCCCTTAGGAACTGCATGATTTCCTTCGGCCAAAGGAGAGGAAACCAGAATTAAGGGTTTTACATAACTGGGGTGACATTATCCCATATCCAGTCAGCACTGTCCTAAGAATATATGGATTTCAAGGAACCCCTCACATACTGCCATACAATGTGCCGCCAAGACTAGGGTTTGCAGAAGTTATGTGGCAGATGGGGTGTATTCATGAAGATAACCTAACTGGAAAGGGGAAGGGAACATTATTCTCTGATTATACAGTAGTGTCTGACTTTACATTTTCAAAGGGAGGCTGGACACATTTTGACAAATTCTTTTTTGATTACCATATGAGATTTTGTCTAAGGTGACAACATGATCCTGAAGGTTTCTTTGCTCTTTTCAGACAAAGAATAAAAGGTGGAAAATTTGCACATGAGTTTAATTTCCCTGAGGACCTGATCAGGAATGAATTTGATTTAAATAGATAGGAATTTAACAAGGAAAAGTGGATAGCTTATAGTAAGCTACTGGATATTGTGCATGAAATAGATCCGACGTATGATCCATTGATGGAATTCACTCCATACCATAAGAGAATTAACTTTTTATTGAAGAATTTCAAGGAGATAATGGACACCTTAACAACCAAAAAGATAAATTTAAGGCTAAGTCTGGATATGCAAGGACAAAGTGATATACCAATTGAAACAAGGCCAGTATGTCAGCCTACAGAAAGGCGGCCATCTATAGGAGGAAACATGATACTGGGAGTGATGAGGAAGAAGTAGACAGAAAAGGGAAGAAAATAATGAAGGCACCTTCACAACCAGGCCCAAAATTCAAAGTACCTGGGGCTGTCAAAAATCATTGAATTAAAATCTTCACCACAGCGCAGTCCCCCATCACCACCACCTGAGCCAAGCCCTAAGAGGCAAAGAACTGATCACGTACCTAAGGATCTCATAAATGAAATTATTGTTACTAATCAAGACATGCAGGTTGGTATGCCATCCCCTCCTAGGTCAGCTGAATTGGTTCTATCCGATTTGGATATGAAGGGTAAGAGTGTGCAGGATGCAAGAATGGAGGCTTGCAAGGAGTTCTTAGATGACAATGCATTTGTAAATACTCTTGTATTCTTGCAATTGGCATGGAGGATGAAATTTGAGGACTATCAAAATAAATGCAAGGAGAGAAAAGAACTAAGGCCTGACAGGTCAGATTAGGAGAATGATGAAGAAGTGAAAGTTGAACTAATGGAAGAGTTCAAAAACATCACTCCTGAAGAAGGAAGACAACTAGTGAATTAGGCTGGTGTTTTGATTTTTCCTGAATGAGACATCACAGATGCAGTGGCTTTCAGTGCCATTATGAAGTCCAAGAATCCTTTTCAGGATTCTAAAGAAGTTAAGGCAACATTACAAAACTTTGCCTTCAGTGAAGAATATGAGACCTTGGCAATTTGGGCATTGGCTCCACAAGGAAGAAAGCCAGACATTGCTGATATTAATCCAAATTTAAAAGGAGGATTAATAATAAAGAGGGCTTCAGATAATTAAGCAAATAAACCGGCTTACCAGTTTAATCGCGGAATGTGGCCAAGTTGGCCCAAAAAAGATCACTGAAAAGGGAGGAGGTCAAAAGAAAGCAGCCTAATGGAGAAGTATAACATCTTTTAGTTGAAGAATATAGTAAAATGCAATAGAGGAATGTTGAGCTGCAACCTAAGCAGAAAGGTTCAAGTATAGACATTATTACTGGGAAACATCCAATGCTCCACTAACAAGAATCACCTCCTACGCTAGGTCAATGCCTCCTACTTCCAAATGTTTTACACTGTAGTCTCCCATTCAAAATCCTGCTCTTACCCCTCCTCTAGAACAAGTCGATGAACAAATAGAGTGCTTTGTTGATCCAACAAAGAGGTAGCTCATGCAGGAAATTGATCAATTACAACAATCACTAAGGGTAAAAGAGGAGGGTTTTCTTTCAAAAGAAAAAGAAATTGTTACTCTTGTTTTGGAGCATTTAAATGAAAAGGTGGATAATAAACTTCCCTCTATACATTCTTTGTATTCTTTTCTATTTGAAGCAATAAAGAATATTGATAGGGATCAGGGGATAGTGATTCAAATAATTCAAAATTGGATCCCTAGGAAAAATGATCTAGATGTTATGAATAAAGCTCATATTTGATGCAAATAATGTGCCC